>JARQOC010002013.1:0-31103 GCA_033576535.1 Allobates femoralis | reverse complement strand
CATCTATCTGTCTATTTCATGTAGCACATAGGTTTTTTTTATAAACCATTCAGTTTTTAATGAAATATAAGAGGAAAAAATAACAGGGTACCGAACTCGGCTACAGGCCATCTGAAAAGGGTGGATGATCCAGCAGAACTACACTTGCCGCACATGACCATAAGTCTCATAGGGAATCAATGGGACCTGCCGCAAGTGAGCCGTTACACGGCAGATGCGACGAGCCTGCTGGAACTGCTGCGATTGTACAAAAACGCTGATGTGAAAGCTGCCTTATAAAGTTTAAAAACAAATAGCCACTCCCACCAATAACATCATAGTCTAATTGATCACACTAAATACCTGTGGAAGCCACTGTATTGTACAGAGAAAATAACCCCGTTTTGTCTAGTTTTTAAAAGGATTGTTACTCCTTAAAAGTACAGGAACAAACTAAGATACTTTTTCATGCCTGTTTTTGATCATAGACAATATTTTCTTCAATACAGGGTTATTTTCCCTGCACAATCCACTAGCTTCCACAGGTGTTTAGTGTGATCAATTAGTCTATGAGAAACCAGGACGTTCCAGCGGAACATGTCCAGGGTAAAAACCTCTTCTTTATAAATACATAAAATTAGCAGTACAAGCCGTAGCAGTTACTGGGAGAAGAGGGAGCAGCAGGGTGCAAACTGTTTAGTGTACAGTGTTGGCCAAAAGTATTGACACCCCTGCAATTCTGTCAGATAATACTCAGTTTCTTCCGGGAAATGATTGCAATCACAAATTCTTTCATATTATTATCTTCATTTAATTTGTCTTCAATGAAAAAACACAAAAGAGAATGAAGCAAAAAGCAAAACATTGATCATTTCACACAAAACTCCAAAAATGGGCCAGACAAAAGTATTGGCACCCTCAGCCCTAATACTTGGTTGCACAACCTTTAGCCAAAATAACTGCGATCAACTGCTTCCGGTAACCATCAATGAGTTTCTTACAATGCTCTGCTGGAATTTTAGACCATTCATCTTGGCAAACTGCTCCAGGTCCCTGATATTTGAAGGGTGCCTTCTTCAAACTGCCATTTTTAGATCTCTCCACAGGTGTTCTATGGGATTCAGGTCTGGACTCATTGCTGGCCACCTTAGAAGTCTCCAGTGCTTTCTCTCAAACCATTTTCTAGTGCTTTTTGAAGTGTGTTTTGGGTCATTGTCCTGCTGGAAGACCCATGACCTCTGAGGGAGACCCAGCTTTCTCCCACTGGGCCCTACATTATGCGGCAAAATGTGTTGGTAGTCTTCAGACTTTATAATGCCATGCACACGGTCAAGCAGTCCAGTGCCAGAGGCAGCAAAGCAACCCCAAAACATCAGGGAATCTCCGCCATGTTTGACTGTAGGGACAGTGTTCTATTCTTTGAATGCCTCTTTTTTTCTCCTGGAAACTCTATGTTGATGCCCAAAAAGCTCTACTTTTGTCTCATCTGACCAGAGAACATTCTTCCAAAACGTTTTAGACTTTCTCAGGTATGTTTTGGCAAACTCCTGCCTGGCTTTTTTATGTCTAAGAAGTGGGGTCTTCCTGGGTCTCCTACCATACAGTCCCTTTTCATTCAGACGCCGACGGATAGTACGGGTTGACACTGTTGTACCCTCGAACTGCAGGGCAGCTTGAACTTGTTTGGATGTTAGTCAAGGTTCTTTATCCACCATCCGCACAATATTGCGTTGAAATCTCTTGTCAATTTTTCTTTTCCGTCCACATCTAGGGAGGTTAGCCACAGTGCCATGGGCTTTAAACTTCTTGATGACTCTGCGCACGGTAGACACAGGAACATTCAGGTCTTTGGGGATGGACTTGTAGCCTTGAGATTGCTCATGCTTCCTCACAATTTGGTTTCTCGAATCCTCAGACAGTTCTTTGGTCTTCTTTCTTTTCTCCATGCTTAATGTGGTACACACAAGGACACAGGACAGAGGTTGAGTCAACTTTAATCCATGTTAACTGGCTGCAAGTGTGATTTAGTTATTGCCAACACCTGTTAGGTGCCACAGGTAAGTTACAGGTGCTGTAAATTACACAAATTAGAGAAGCGTCACATGATTTTTCTAACAGTGCCAATACTTTTGTCCACCCCCTTTTTTATGTTTGGTGTGGAACTATATCCAATTTGGCTTTAGGACAATTCTTTTTGTGTTTTTTTCATTGAAGACAAATTAAATGAAGATAATAATACCAAAGAATTTGTGATTGCAATCATTTTCAGGAAGAAGCTGAGTATTATCTAACAGAATTGCAGGGGTGCCAATACTTTTGGCCAACACTGTGTATACGCTTCTAGGGGTCCACACGTTGACGTGTATATACACGAAATGGGCATCGTCCGGTTTGAACCCTGCTACTACCTCTCCACCCAGTCACTGCTATGGCATATACTGCTAATTTTATGTGTTATATTTATGAAGAAGTTTTTAGCCTGGACATGTGCCGATGGATCTTCCTTGTTTCTCTATGTTTGATTTCCCAGCACCTGGAACTATCACCTGAGCACCCACTGAATCTTCTGTATTCAGCACACTGATCCCATAACCCTGTATGTTCTTTTTTTTCCATTAGTAGTACCATGCCTTGTCTTTGAATTTGTCATTTAGACGATGATGTCATTGAAGGGAGTGACTATTTGTTTTTAAACTTTGTAACTTATGACTAAGACCCCTTTCACATTAGCGTTTTTCGCTGATTGCGAACTATAAAAAAGGGGGAGACAGAAGCGCACAATAGGGTCTTATCCAATGGTAAAATCATTTCACAGATATGGATCCACTCACCTGGTTCAGTTGTGTGGAACACAACAACTATGAGCACAAATGGGTAGAATACGTTGAACTGCAGCAATCAGCCGGTCACTAGAATTGCATATAAAGACAGGAGAGAAGTCCGGCTTTCAGGATCGCGCTGTTCCAGTCCAAAGTTCACAAGGAGTTAATCCAAGGACAAGCAGTGATTATAACTTTCTTTTTATTCCAGAAACTCTATGCGTTTAGTGTACACGCTTTACCCTTCCTCAGTAACTTTGCTCCTGAGGAAGTGTACACGAAACGCGTAGAGTTTCTGGAATAAAAAGAAAGTTATAATCACTGCTTGGTCCTTGGATTAACTCCTTGTGAACTTTGGACTGGAAATATATGCATTTCGCTGATTGCGGCAGATCCATCAGATTTACCGCATCTGCCGCCTAACGGTCGCACTTGTGGCACACTTGCGGCAAGCCCCATGCATTGTCTATGGGGCTTGCGGCAGGTGCAGCAAGTGCCGGATCGCGGTAATACCGCACTTGCCGCACCTGCTGCAATCCCCATAGGCAATGCATGGGGCTTGCCGCAAGTGTGCCACAAGTGCGACTGTTAGGCAACACATGCAGTAAATCTGACGGATCTGCCGCCATCAGCGAAAAACGCTGATGTCAAAGGAGCCTGAGATTCGTGCCTGCGATGAAACGCATAATGTGTTCCATACTGCTGATGTTTTACTACGTGCTTAAAGGGAACCTGTCAGCTAGTTTTTGCCCCCCCCCAAGCTATCACTGTCTGTACCTGCACCTTCATAATACTATTCTAATCATCCCTGTCTGAGCTCATAGTGTAATGTGAAAGGTGAAAAAAAAGCATTTATACACTTACATTTTCTTATGTAATGAGGGAGTCAGTCTCCAGCTTGGAGGACGGGGAATGTTTGGCAGGTTAATAGTTAACATTTCAGCCTTGTGCTAGAACATGTTGGGAGACCTGATGTGATGTCACAACCATGTGACTACAATAGGCGGAGCTAAGTTCTCATAGAATATAATACAATTGCTGGCTTAGCTCCGCCCACTATGGTCACATGACCGTTACATCACACAGGTCTTTTAGCCATCCAAGTTAAAAGTGAGTTAACTATTATCCTGCCAGACAGTCCCCCTCCTCCAAGGTGGAGACTGAAATGTCAGTGTATAAATGTTTTTCTTTCTCCATTCACATTACACTATGAACTCAGACAGGGATGATTAGAATAGTATTATAAAGGTGCAGGTACAGATAGTGATGGCTGGGGGGACATAAACCACCTGACAGGTTCCCTTTAAGGAAAGAAGAAATATTTGTAATTGTATCCATGGTCTGAGCAGTATTACTATGCTCTTACTGGAATATGTCTCATTTGCTGAGTCAACGGGCACCTGCTTCAGACTGGAATCCATCATGGATTGTCCATAAGTTGTACGATGATTGGATTTTCTGTTTTGTCTTCTTTTTTTTTCATATTTTTGGTTGTGAGCTAGCAAAGGAGTTTGAGGAGCCTGAGGGACTCTCAAATGAAAATACAAGACTATCAATTTTTTTTTTCTGAATCTTCTCTAGAGAGAAAGTACAATATCTTCACTGCAATGATCCTTAAGTACAACCCTTCCACTTCTGGAAATGTCTCAGTCTGTGAGATAATCATAAATGTGCATTAAGTGTGAATAGCCCTTTATTTACTATTCTAGATGTCTAGATATAGCTAGGTTATCAGGTTCACAAAACAGAAAAAACTGCACAGCACTCACAGACACAATGTGAACTGGTGCCAACCAGGGACACTGAGTTAAACAACTAGGAAATATTCTCTGCAGCACTCAGCTACTACCAGTGATGTACATATGCTAACAAGCTATATATATTTGAGAAAAAAGTTTAAAAACTTACGTTTTTTTTAAAAAAAACCCTCAAAATTCTTATTTTTTTATTTCTGAGGTTCTTGGTACATACATTGGCCAATGTCTGTTTGCTCATCAACTGCAACAAAGTGACCTCAGTTCTGATGAGTCCTAACGTTGACATCCCTCATCACCTACAGGTGGTCTAGGGTTGAGATGGTGTCCGCCTACTTAGTAGGGATAGGGAGGAAAAGGAGGACAGGGATGTCAACGTTAGGACTCATCAGACCTGGGGTCACTTTGTCGCAGTTGATGAGCAAACAGACATTGGCCAATGTGTGTACCAAGAACCTCAGAAATAAAAGAATAAGAATTTTGAGTTTTTTGAAAAAAACGTACGTTTTTACATTTTTTTCTCAAATATATACAGCTTGTTAGCATGTGTGCATCATTGGTAGTAGCTGAGTGCTGCAGAGAATTTTTCCTAGGTTATCAGGTTCACTAGCCTATCAAGTAAAATTAGTTTGCATTAATACAATGTTGATGGGCCTATGTATTCGGGAAGTCTGAGTCATTAGTGCAATATGATGGATTTACATTATTTATTTCAAGACCTAATGATTATATGCTCTGTATACACATCCATTATTCCATCCCATCAGTACATTTTTAGAAGATTCATAATGAAGACCATATCTCTGGAATGAATAAACAAAATAATAGTTAACCCTCAGTTTATAATGGGCGGTTTCTGTGCAGGAAAACAGAAGACAACGCGTGCTATTTATATGATTGTGATGCTTGTGTTGTATAGCAATTTAGAGTGGATCTTGCATCTACCTGTAAAGGCCTTTGTTTAACTGAGCTTTCTAGTCCTGCTGTACGCATTCATTTTTGTTTGATGCTTACCGTAATTGCAAAAAGACCTTGAGTCTGCTAATCCCTTACTTTCCCTCCCTATGTTGACCATAGATGTAAACATTTTTTTGGTATGATAAAACAAAAATGTATGTGAAGTATTTCTTCCTCAGGGAAGAGAACTTCGAAACAGGCCGTAGGGGAGGACGCCGGGTCACTTGGCAGCGCCATTATACAGGCACTGTCTGTTTCTTGCAGTCTATATAGTGGTACCCCTTATTCTCTAGATATTTAGGTCACGTTACATAAATGCTTGAGGTCTTTTACCAAAACACCTCTTCTTTCCCTGATTTATATTATTATCAGGGCCAATGTGTCTTGGGGAATTAGGGGGATTGCCATTAGTGTTCATTATGTCCCTAATGGGAATTATAGTGTGATTTTCCACATTATAACAAGTGTGTAACACCATTCCAGCAGCTATATCATAGTCAAAAAAATCTGCAATTGAAACCACTTAGTATCCTGTTGAAGTAAATTGTTGTATTTTGCACAGGTAGTGGATACACCTTTTTGGGTCTTTGTTTGGACCTATAATAGACCCATATAATTGTAATCATACATAAGTGTCCTGACATAAATGTGCAATATGTAATTATGTAGCCGCCTCTTAAATGATTTTGTCTCCCAAATTGTCCACGGTGTTTTTTTTTTTATGCATTTGCACTTTTTTAACCCTCTTGATATCTGATCTATAAAATAAAGTGATTATTATGCATTAATGGACATCTGATCGTGTTTTCTGTGTTGGTGGTTTAAGTGTTACAGTCTGTCCATAGTCTTTATATATGACACTGAGACCCTTAGATGGGTCTGCTGTAATTGCTGTGTCAGTTATGCGGTTTGCATTAATCTGGTTAGCATATGATTATTTATGCAGACTCTTGTAATGTCACTGCATTGTTACTGTTTTGCTTCTTGAGTTTGAAAATCTTTTTTCTTCATGTATAGTGAAAAATTGCAACCTGTTCTCACACTCCTTAATAGCTCAGAGTTGATTAGGTTGATTCCCAAGCGAAAGGTCACTGGTTCGAGGAGCACCCATGAAAAAGATTCATTATAAGAAGTTGGCTAATATTTTTTTATTGATTGCATGTCTTGACAGCATGTTTCAATGGCCAGCATATACTACATTACTTATTCAGCCACTGGATAGAACAGCTGATCATTGTAGGTTCCTGAACTAGGACTGAAATGAGTCGTTCGACAGGGTAGGGGGTACTTGGATACCGGGACATGTTGCTACTTCAGTGGGGATCACGGCTGGTTGGGTCCCGATCCCGTGCCCTGGACACTCAATGGCTGAGGGGATAACTATTTGGGATGGGGGATTATTATACGTGACGCCACCTGTGGTACCTGGTAATGTGGTTATCAGCGCTGCAGCCGGCCGCTGAGGTGATGGTGATGCAGCTTTGGGTAATACAGCTCCCCAAAGGCATAGCTTTACCTCAGGGCAGCAGGGTGGATGAGGGGAGTAGTAGTCCTTATTTCTCAGGTACTGTTGAGATTCCCTAGGAGATGGATTAAATAGAGTCAGAGTCCAGATTAGCTCAAACAGATCTTTTACTGGTACCAGCTGGTTCAATATAGGTACACTGTACAATTTAGTTTACTGGAGATTTGTTGCCACAGGTTTCGAGCGTTCACTACAGAGTCTGGCAGTGATACCTTCCTTTCACTTTCCTGGTCATGCTCTTTAGGGCTCGATAACTCTCTTCACTCCCACTCTTAAGTCTGATCTCTTGTCCTCGGGGTGTGTTGTCTAAAGTCTCTGTACTTGTCAGCGTCTTGAACCTGGCTATGGGACAGATGTTAGACTTCTTGATGGGTGCTGTGACTCCTTATTGTCAGGCCCACAGCCTGCTGGTCAGCAGTTTGGAATAAACCTTGCAAACTACCACGGTTCCGGTATGCCAGTGGTGACCTGGACACTCCAGACGGCTGTCACCAAGGCTGGGGTGTCCCTTCTACATCTGGGTTACCTTCTTAAAGTTGAGGTACCCTCCTCTCAGAGCTGCAGGCTCTGCTGCGTGCATCCTCTCTGCTCTCCTCACACCGTCTGACTGACTGCTGTCAACTGTCACTGATGTCATGTCTCCCGCTCAGCTAAGCTCCACCCCCCTGGGACCTACTGAATATACAGTCCCTAGTGCTAGAGTGTCTATAGCTGAGCTTGTTGTAGTTTTGTATATAGACTCTGCAGCTTCCCCCTCTACCTATGATTATGAGGGCACTACACCTCCTGTTTGGGGTGCAGTACCTCCTTGTGGCATCCCGCCAGATAGGCACCACAGAATCAATTAACTGATCACTAGCAGGGCTGTAGAGTCATAGTCATGGAGTCGGACTCGGTGTCCATTTTGGATGTTGGATTTAGGGAAATTGAGAAGTTGGATGTATGGCTTACTGACTTCACAGCTGTGGTTGTGGAGTCGGTGTCCATTTTGGTGGAGTTGGAATTGGAGTCAGATTCAGGGAAATTGAAGGGTTTGGATGTTTGACTTACCGATTCCACAGCCCTAATTTCTAGGGTGGCTGTCATTAGAGAATTTATTAAAATTCACAAATATAAATATAAATATCTCAATATTTCCTTCTTCATTTATCTAGTATAAACCAGAGAGCACAGTGTACTAAGCATGATCCTTGACATCTAAAGAAACCACAATGAACTCTTCTTTTAAATTTGATATTACAAAGTTAGATTTTAATTTCATTATGAGAAATCAATGCTACAAAAATGTGAATGTCACATGTTTTCATAGTGCTCACCGAAATAGATAATGTAATCCTAGCTTATTTTATATATATATATATGAGGAATTACTACTAAAATGTAACTTTTATTGGTAATCTTAAAAAGGAAACTATGGTTCCATTCATAGGCAGGGCCGGCCTTTGGCATGTGCGAGTCGTGCGGCCGCACAGGGCGCCACGCTCCAGGGGGCGCCGCAGGGAGACAGCTGTCATTGTTATTTGCTGCCCTGCTCCCGCTCCCAGGGGCTTTGCTAGATCTGTGCGGCTGCTAGTAGACAGAGGACGGCATCCGCAGGGGCGCCCGGTGGTAGCGCGGGCTCCCTGCTGATGCCACTCTCTCTACTATAGTCCTGGCCGCTGCCCGCCGCGTTATCCCCCCCCCACCCTGCAGTGTGAGCCCACCTGTGGAGCTGCACAGGCCTGCTTACAGGACCTGTGATGATGTCAATGGAGGGGAGGAGTCAGGGATCACATGATCAGCATCTCCGAGTATGCAGGGCAGCTTCCACCAAGCAGGAAGTGAAGACATGAAGAAATGGATGAGGTGAGTTTGTGTGGGATCAAGAGGGATGTATAGTGTGAATGTAGCAGAGCTGCGTGTGTATGAGGTGTAAGGAGTGGAGCCGAGTGTTTACAAGGTGTACGGAGCGGAGCCGAGTGTGTACAAGGTGTATGGAGCTGAGTGTGTATGAGGTGTTCGGAGCAGAGCTGCGTGTGTATGAGGTGTAAGGAGTGGAGCCGAGTGTGTACAAGGTGTATGGAGCTGAGTGTGTATGAGGTGTTCGGAGCAGAGCCGAGTGTGTATGAGGTGTATGAAGCGGAGTCGCGTGTGCACGAGGTGTACGGAGCGGAGCCGAGTGTGTATGAGGTGTTCGGAGCAGAGCCGAGTGTGTATGAGGTGTATGAAGCGGAGTCGCGTGTGCACGAGGTGTACGGAGCGGAGCCGAGTGTGTATGAGGTGTACGGAGCGGAGCCGAGTGTGTATGAGGTGTACGGAGCGGAGCCGAGTGTGTACGAGGTGTACGGAGCGGAGCCGAGTGTGTACGAGGTGTACGGAGCGGAGCCGAGTGTGTACGAGGTGTACGGAGCGGAGCCGAGTGTGTACGAGGTGTACGGAGCGGAGCCGAGTGTGTACGAGGTGTACGGAGCGGAGCCGAGTGTGTACGAGGTGTACGGAGCAGAGCCGTGTGCGTATGAGGTGTACGGAGCGGAGACGTGTGTGTACGTGGTGTACGGAGCAGAGCCGCGTGTGTACGTGGTGTACAGAGCGGAGCCCAGTGTGTACTAGTTGTACGGAGCGGAGCCCAGTGTGTACTAGTTGTACGGAGCGGAGCCCAGTGTGTACTAGGTGTACGGAGCGGAGCCCAGTGTGTACTAGGTGTACGGAGCGGAGCCCAGTGTGTACTAGGTGTACGGAGCGGAGCCCAGTGTGTACTAGGTGTACGGAGCGGAGCCCAGTGTGTACTAGGTGTACGGAGCTGAGCCCAGTGTGTACTAGGTGTACGGAGCTGAGCCCAGTGTGTACTAGGTGTACGGAGCTGAGCCCAGTGTGTACTAGGTGTACGGAGCTGAGCCCAGTGTGTACTAGGTGTACGGAGCTGAGCCCAGTGTGTACTAGGTGTACGGAGCTGAGCCCAGTGTGTACTAGGTGTACGGAGCTGAGCCCAGTGTGTACTAGGTGTACGGAGCTGAGCCCAGTGTGTACTAGGTGTACGGAGCTGAGCCCAGTGTGTACTAGGTGTACGGAGCTGAGCCCAGTGTGTACTAGGTGTACGGAGCTGAGCCCAGTGTGTACTAGGTGTACGGAGCTGAGCCCAGTGTGTACTAGGTGTACGGAGCTGAGCCCAGTGTGTACTAGGTGTACGGAGCTGAGCCCAGTGTGTACTAGGTGTACGGAGCTGAGCCCAGTGTGTACTAGGTGTACGGAGCTGAGCCCAGTGTGTACTAGGTGTACGGAGCTGAGCCCAGTGTGTACTAGGTGTACGGAGCTGAGCCCAGTGTGTACTAGGTGTACGGAGCTGAGCCCAGTGTGTGTACTAAGGTGTTAACGGAGCTGAGCCCAGTGTGTACTAGGTGTACGGAGCTGAGCCCAGTGTGTACTAGGTGTACGGAGCTGAGCCCAGTGTGTACTAGGTGTACGGAGCTGAGCCCAGTGTGTACTAGGTGTACGGAGCTGAGCCCAGTGTGTACTAGGTGTACGGAGCTGAGCCCAGTGTGTACTAGGTGTACGGAGCTGAGCCCAGTGTGTACTAGGTGTACGGAGCTGAGCCCAGTGTGTACTAGGTGTACGGAGCTGAGCCCAGTGTGTACTAGGTGTACGGAGCTGAGCCCAGTGTGTACTAGGTGTACGGAGCTGAGCCCAGTGTGTACTAGGTGTACGGAGCTGAGCCCAGTGTGTACTAGGTGTACGGAGCTGAGCCCAGTGTGTACTAGGTGTACGGAGCTGAGCCCAGTGTGTACTAGGTGTACGGAGCTGAGCCCAGTGTGTACTAGGTGTACGGAGCTGAGCCCAGTGTGTACTAGGTGTACGGAGCTGAGCCCAGTGTGTACTAGGTGTACGGAGCTGAGCCCAGTGTGTACTAGGTGTACGGAGCTGAGCCCAGTGTGTACTAGGTGTACGGAGCTGAGCCCAGTGTGTACTAGGTGTACGGAGCTGAGCCCAGTGTGTACTAGGTGTACGGAGCTGAGCCCAGTGTGTACTAGGTGTACGGAGCTGAGCCCAGTGTGTACTAGGTGTACGGAGCGAGCCCGAGTGTGTACGAGGTGTACGGAGCGGAGCCAGAGTGTGTACGACGTGTACGGAGCGGAGCAGAGTGTGTACGACGTGTACGGAGCGGAGCAGAGTGTGTACGACGTGTATGGAGCGGAGCAGAGTGTGTACGGAGTGTATGGAGTGGAGCAGGTGTGTACGAGGTGTATGGAGCGAGCCGAATGTGTACAAGGTGTATGGAGTGGAGCCAAGTGTGTACGAGGTGTACCAAGCAGAGCCGTGTGTGTACGAGGTGTACGGAGCGGAGCATTATACTATATGGAGGAATGTGGGGGTGTATTGTACTATATGTCATGCTTTAAGTGTGCAATATACTATACGGAGGACTGTGGCGTGCATTATACTAAATGGAGGACTTTGGGTGTGCATTCTAGATAGAGAACTGTGTGGGTGCATTATTCTATATGGAGAAATGTGGGGGTGCATTATTCTATATGGAGGTCTGTGGGTGTGCAATCTTGTATATAAAAGCCGGAAGGATTTGTGACCTCACATCCGTCACTTTGTCCCAACGTCCGGCAGAGCTACACCCGCTCAGGGTGAGCCAAGATGGCGGCCGTAAGCGGGAGCCGGGACTCATAGAGCCCGCTACGCTTATGGCAGCCCCTAACACATACACACACCACACACACACCACACACACACACACACTCACACACAGTCGCCTATACTTACCACCTCTCCTCCGTCTTCTCCACCGCCGACATGTCGCCGCCCCTGGAGAACTGGATCCAATACGGCGTCCGGGAAGTCTCGCGAGACTTCCCGGACGCCATATTGGATCCATGGCTCCAGGGGTGGCGACATACTTTCTCCAAGATGGCATCCGGGAAGTCTCGCGAGAGTTCCCGGACGCCATATTGGATCCAGTCCTGGGTGCAGCGACATGTCGGGACTCAGGAAGACGCAGGCGCCAGGGAAGAAGGAGGGACGGTGGTAAGTATATCGGAGTGTGTGTCCGTCCGCCCCACCGCTGACCACTCTGCCCACCGCTGACCACTCTGCCCTGCGCTGACCACTCTGCCCACACAGCGCCGCTGCGCTGACCACTCTGCCCACACAGCGCCGCTGCGCTGACCACCCTGCCCACACAGCGCCGCTGCGCTCACCACGCTGCCCACACAGCCCCGCTGCACTGACCACCCTGCCCACCGCGCTGCTACGCTGACCACCCTGCCCACCGCGCTGCTACGCTGACCACCCTGCCCACCGCGCTGCTGTGCTGACCACCCTGCCCACCGCGCTGCTGTGCTGACCACCCTGCCCACCGCGCTGCTGTGCTGACCACCCTGCCCACCGCGCTGCTGTGCTGACCACCCTGCCCACCGCGCTGCTGTGCTGACCACCCTGCCCACCGCGCTGCTGCGCTGACCACCCTGCCCACACAGCGCCGCTGCGCTGACCACCTGCCCATACAGCGCCGCTGCGCTGACCACCCTGCCCACACAGCGCCGCTGCACTGACCACCCTGCCCACACAGCGCCACTGCGCTGACCACTCTGACCACCGCACTCGCTGCTAACCACTGAGCCACCGCGCAGTGCTAACCACTGAGCCACCGCGCAGTGCTAACCACTGAGCCACCGCGCAGTGCTAACCACTGAGCCACCGCGCAGTGCTAACCACTGAGCCACCGCGCAGTGCTAACCAATGAGCCACCGCGCAGTGCTAACCAATGAGCCACCGTGCAGTGCTAACCACTGTCGTTCCGTCCTCCCCCTGCCTGTGCCGCTCCATCCTCCCCCACCGCTTCCTCCTCCTTCCTTTGTCCTCTTCACCTCCGCCACTCCATCCCCCGTCCTCCCCCTGCCCGTGCTGCTTCGTCCTCCCCCACCTCGCTGCTTCATCCTACACCCTCCTCCCTCCCGCCACTCTGTGCTTCATCCTCCCCCTGCCTGTGCCACTCCATCCTCCCCCACCCCACCGCTTCCTCCTCCTTCCTTTGCCTTCCTCACCTCCGCCACTCTATCCTCCGTCCTCCCCCTGCCTATGCTGCTCCGTTCTCTCCCACCCCGCCGCTTCATCCTGTCCTCCACCTCCCCCGCCGCTCTGTGCTCCATCCTCCCCCTGCCTGTGCCGCTCCATCCTCCCCCACCGCAATGCTTCCTCCTCCTTCCTTTTCCTCCTCCCCTCTGCCACTCCATCCTCTGTCCTCCCCCTGCCTGTGCTGCTCCATCCTCCCCCACCCCGCCGCTTCATCCTCCGTCCTCCTCCCCCTGCCGCTCTGTGCTCCATCCTCCCCCTGCCGTTCCTTCCTCCCCCTGCCTGTGCTGCTACATCCTCCCACACCCCGCCGCTACCTCCACTGTCCTCCATCCTCCTCCCCCCTGCTGTTCTGTCCTCCCTCCTACCCCCTGCCACGCCGTTCTTCACCGGCCGCTCCTTCTTCAAAGTTCCTCCCAATTCAGCCCTCACCGCCTTCCCCATGCAATCTCTATTTCTATATTCTAAAATACCCGATGCGTTAGAATCGGGCCACCGAGAGTTCCCGGACGCCATATTGGATCCAGTCCTGGGTGCGGCGACATGTCGGCAGAACAGAGGACTCAGGAAGACGCAGGTGGCAGGGAAGAAGCAGGGACGGTGGTAAATATATCGGAGTGTGTGTCTGTGTGTGTCCGTCCCCCCCACCGCTGACCACCCTGCCCACGGCGCTGCGCTGACCACCCTGCCCACGGCACTGCGCTGCCCACTCTGCCCACGGTGCTGTGCTGACCACTCTGCCCACGGCGCTGTGCTGACCACTCTGCCCACGGCGCTGCGCTGACCACTCTGCCCACGCACTCACTGCTAACCACTGAGCCACCGCACTCACTGCTAACCACTCAGCCACCGCGCAGTGCTAACCACTGAGCCACCACCCAATGCTAACCACTGAGCCACCGCGCAGTGCTAACCACTGAGCCACCGCGCAGTGCTAACCACTGAGCCACCGCGCAGTGCTAACCACTGAGCCACCGCGCAGTGCTAACCACTGAGCAACCGTATACTCTGCTACCCACTGAGCCACCTGTATACACACAATTCATTTCACCGCACTCCCCTAACTATTAGTAAATAAACTATATATGGATTCTAGACTACCCGATTCTTTAGAATCGGGCCGCCATCTAGTATACTATATGTAGGACTGTGGTGGTGCATTATTCTATATTGAGGACTATGGGGGTGCATTATATTATATGGAGGTCTATTGGGGTGCAAATATATGGAGGAATTTGGGGGTGCAATATACTATGTGGAATACTATGGGGGGGGGGTTCTGTCAGGGATCAAATCTTGCTGGAGACTAGTCAGAAAGTCTGTTCCCTGAAGGCTTCTCCCTGCTGACTGCCTTGAGTGACCGGTCTCTCCGTATACACGCAAATGGGGTGAATTCACCAGGGACTAGCCTTTCTTGCTACTCTCCTATCTGTCTCGGTCCCCAGAAGCTTTTGGAGTATGTTCTTATTTGAAATGCTGCATTATTTAAGAGTCAACACCTCTATATACAGCAGATAAAACAGGATCCACCATTCACAATAGATGATGTCACAGCTCACCTCCTCCTCCTGTAAAATGACTGATAACACCTCTATATACAGTAGATAACACAGGATCCACCATTCACAATAGATGATATCACAGCTCACCTCCTCCTCCTGTACAATGACTGATAACACCTCTATATACAGTAGATAACACAGGATCCACCATTCACAATAGGTGATATCACAGCTCACCTCCTCCTGTACAATGACTGATAACACCTCTATATACAGTAGATAACACAGGATCCACCATTCACAATAGGTGATATCACAGCTCTCCTCCTCCTGTACAATGACTGATAACACCTCTATATACAGTATATAACACAGGATCCACCATTCACAATAGGTGATATCACAGCTCACCTCCTCCTCCTGTACAATGACTGATAACACCTCTATATACAGTAGATAACACAGGATCCACCATTCACAATAGATGATATCACAGCTCACCTCCTCCTCCTGTATAATGACTGATAACACCTCTATATACAGTACATAACACAGGATCCACCATTCACAATAGGTGATACCACAGCTCACCTCCTCCTCCTGTAAGATGACAGGTAACACCTCTATATATGGGAGGGTTGGTAATGACAGGTGGGAGAGGATATAGGTGTTGGGTCCCTGATTTTTTCTGACCCTAGCATAGCAACGCCCCTCCCTGCTCTCCTTGAAGACCATGAATAGATCATGTACAAACATGTATGCTCATGTGTTCTGAGTAAGTAATGGCGTGGGGGCGCCATAAGGCAAATTCGCACAGGGCACCATTCAACATAAGGCCGGCCCTGTTCATAGGTGTGCAGCTGACTTTCTATAGGGGGGGGGAGGGGGTCACGTGGCCCGACCCTATCCTCTCCTTACCTTACCCTGCCTGACAACGGAGTTTTATACACGTACAAAACCCCCTAGGTGGTGTCCCCGTTCCACGGCGGCTGTCCCTGCTAACCCTTAGCTGGTGTCTAAAGGTGCAGGCCCAATGGTACCCTATACCTCCTTACAGCAATGATCTAATGTCAGACATAATTGCTGGAAGGTATTACAAAAAAGGGGGGGGGGGCTATCCTCAGAGTTAAGGGTCTATCCCTTTAACTTTGTGGCCTAAAAAACGGCCACCTAAAGGACACAAAAAAGCAACTGTTTGGAGAGATAAATCCTTCTTGTCTTAAGATTGTGGAGGTGTTAGGCCTCATAACATACTGTCATTAAGTTCCACAATTCCATACCAATACAGTGTATTAGCAATAAACCTAGCAAATGTTAGGTACAAAAAGTTAAAACAGCATTGCTTCACCTTCACCTTGTATCTCACACAACATTGCAAAATGTCACCTTAGTGAATAACAGTTATAGCTCTGAGAAAGCCAAATCTACCAAGTCCGCTAGGGTCACTTCACAGGCAAGGTTACCAGTGCCCCATAGAAAGATCAGGGTATAACTTATCTGATCCTGATGTACTCGCACTACGTCCTCACTCGACGCGTTTCCCCCACCATGGATGTACTGGTGGGTTCCTCAGGAGTGGTTGTTAGTGGCACAGGGTATCCTTACATACCCTGGGGCGCCCAGGGCAAAGGGTCTGATGCTCCCCCTCAACCCCTGTTTAGTGATATATGTGAGGACGAAGTGCGAGTACAACAGTTGCTTTTTTGTGTCCTTTAGGTGGCCGTTTTTTAGGCCACAAAGTTAAAGGGATAGACCCTTAACTCTGAGGATAGCCCCCCCCCCTTTTTTGTAATACCTTCCAGCAATTATGTATGACATTAGATCATTGCTGTAAGGAGGTATAGGGTACCATTGGGCCTGCACCTTTAGACACCAGCTAAGGGTTAGCAGGGACAGCCGCCGTGGAACGGGGACACCACCTAGGGGGTTTTGTACGTGTATAAAACTCCGTTGTCAGGCAGGGTAAGGTAGGGAGAGGATAGGGTCGGGCCACGTGTCCCCCCCCCCCCCCATAGAAAGTCAGCTGCACACCTATGAATGGAATTATAGTTTCCTTTTTAAGATTACCAATAAAAGTTACATTTTAGTAGTAATTCCTCATGTTTTCATAGTGGTGTTACATCTGTGGTGTCAGAAATCTTTATGACTACTTCCATGCCAGGTGAGAAAGCAGCTGAGAGCCATCTGTGGTCCTAACTCACTCTCATTTCTGCAGGCTTGTGTTGCTGAGTTGATATGCAGGAGTTGTCAGCCGTGACGTGTAGACATGTATGCTTGTAATGACTTTGACAGCTAATCATATCTAACAATACAAGGTTGTCTCTGAAAGATGTTGTCTCATTTATATAGTCACATATTGGCATCTGGTAATTTTTCTTCATAGTGTAGTCGTATTTCTAAATTAATCCTAAATGTAAGGATTACTTAAAGGACATGTATAAATTGTATACATTTTTGTCTGGGGAGCTTGCTATCTACCTTATGGAAAGGAGTTTCCCTGCAACCATAAGAAGACAGTTAAGTAGGTAAGGAGATTTAAAGCCACATCCCTCCTCTAGGAAATATGCAAAGTTGCACTTGAGTAAGTAGCCTTACCACTTTACCCGTTTCCCAGAAGAGTTTACTGTTCTCTTTATGCTCGGCATTGTCTATAGAGAATTTAGACCACCACTCTTTCAATTTGAGTTTGAAATCACCGTCTTTAGATAGATATGAGGGGAACCTCCATAAAAAGTCCAAACCTTTCGGATATGTATCCATCAGGTCAATTCTTACCGGGCTGTGGTCAGAAATAACCATCGGTTCCATGTCCACCGCTTCTATCCTGCGTAACACAGTTTCATTGGTGAGTAGTATGTCTATCCTCGACCAAGAAGCGTGTGCATGAGAGAAGTGTGTAAATTCTATATCCTGAGGATGTAGGGTTCTCCACGCATCCATCATTCCCACCCTATGCATCATATCAGTCAAATCCTCCCCCTCCCTTTCCACTTGCCGGGGGTTCATTTCCCTCAAGACACTTCGTTGCCTGTCTACTTCTGGTTGCATCACCTCATTAAAATCCCCGCCTACTATTACATTTTGGTTAGAGTCTTGGGCTAAGTCCGTATTTAATTCCCTAAAAAATTGTGTACGTGATGTGTTAGGTGCATATATGTTATACAGGCTAAAGTTCTGATCTTGTAACCTTAACTGTACATGTACCTTTCTCCCTTCCTGCTCTTGTGAGGCAGATATTAAGCTGTGGGCTAAATGCTTATTTACTAGTATCATGACTCCCGCTTTTTTATTTTGGGCACCTGATCCCCATATCGATCCCACCCATAATTTTTGCATATAATGAAATTCATGTGACTGCAGATGAGTCTCTTGCAACATGGCTATGTCTGCTTTCAGTTTTTTCAGGTGTCTGAGGATCATGAACCTTTTGTTGGGCGACCTAAGGCCCTTTACATTCCATGTTATCAAGCGAGTCATGGCTCATAATCTTAAAGGTTATATAGGTCCACCTTGCGTTATTTCCCCTTGTTGGCTTAGGGATTAGATTTTGGTATGTCTTGTTCTTTTTACAATGAGGGCATAGTCTTTCAATTTGTTTGTTATCTTGGAGGCAAATAGAATATAAAACTTTAGAACCACGTACAATACATATAAAAACATAGAGATACCCCAAATTCAAATGGGAACAAAGGCATTCCCATGGTATCCATGAAAAGTTGACGACTTCCTTTTTTCTGCTCATGACTATGGCTAATTTGAACCGCGCCATCTGTTCTCTATTATATAAATTCAACATTTTACATCACTCAGTATTAAACCAACCCTCTCGAATGATTTCTAAGATGTTTAAACAATCAAAGATCTATAGACACACTGAAAAAATAAAACATTAATCAGTCCTGTTTCGAATGCCCATTTCTTTAGGATAAATAACTTTAGTATTACTCCCACCCCCCCATATCTCCTGAAACATTGCTTCAGTCACAAGATACCAACATATTATGATAAAGCATTCCAATATCTCCCATTTCCCGTCCAAGTATATCCGCCCTGGTGAAGTAGAGTATCCACGGCTAGTTAGGAAAGAGAGAAAGAAAAAAAAAGAAAAAAAAAAAAAGGGAGAAAGGGGGGGGGGAATGGAGGGGCAGAGGGGGAAAGGGGGCAGGGTAGTCTGTGAGGGGAAGAGGCATGGGAGGAGCGAGAGGGGGGGGAAACAGCGGGGGGAAAGGCAGCAGAGGGGAGCAGGGTAGTCTGTGAGGGGAGTGTCAGTCCCCCTCCCCCTCCACCTGCTCCATGTTCATTCCGTGAAAGAGATCCATCCCCGTCTCAACGATTATGCCAGTTCTTATTTCGAGTATTCAATCCATCCTCATTAGGACTCTCACGCCCTAGTGTTGTTCATCTTCTTTGGGCCCCTTGGAGTAGATGATCTCTGTTCTTTGGCCTCCAGTTTGTCTCCCCTCGGCGATTGTCTTTTGTAGGTCACTTGTGTCCAGTTGTTTCTGGATTCTTTATCTCCGTCTCCTTCTCCACCATCCAGGCCATGTTTCTCTCTCACCTCTTCGTCCTGATTATGCGCCAATGCCTGTCTGTCCTCCGTAGGAGCGTTGTTGTTTCGGGTGCTTGTAATTACACTTTTCAAGAAGGACATTGCAGATTTATTGTTATTAAAGGCCATCATGTTCCCATTAGGAGCTCGGAATCTCAATGTAGCAGGAAAAGCCATCTGGAACCTGATATTTCTCTTAAAGAGAAGGGTGCAAGCCTCATTGAACGACTTTCGCTTACGTGTCACTTCCGCTGAAAAATCTCCATATAATCGCACTTTATGTCCTTTGATTATTAGCGGTACACGACTTGCTTTATACTCTCTGAGTAGTAATTCTTTCTCTTTAAAGTCCAAAAACTTGGCTATAACTTGGCGGGGACCAGCAGGAGGGTTCTTTGGGGGACCCACCCTGTGCACCCTTTCAACTTTACATTTAAACCCAGGGCTTTTGGTAATTCAATTTCCCGGATGTCATCTAGTTGGTTATTTGTGAAAGACTCAGGGAGCCCCACCATCCTCAGGTTGTTACGCTTCGAGCAATTTTCTAAATCGTCTATTTTGTCTTCCGTATAGGCTGAGTATTTTTGCAGGGATGCCACATGTCTCTCAAGGCTGGTGATTCTGTCCTCTGCCTCAGCTAATCTTCGTTCGGCTTCCAGTAACCTTTCACCATGTTGCTCTGTGACCTGTTTCACATCTATGATAGCATCTGAAATCGCTTCTGAAATTACTTCGCTTAGAGCTGTTTTTAGGTCTGCTGTGATATATGGGGCCACTTCCCTGGCCAGCTCCTTCACATCTATCCCAGTATGACTCCCTTGGGACAGTATTGCATTGTAATCACCACCATCTTGGCTCATGAGGGGGGTTTCTGGCACCATCTTTTCCCCTCTCTCCTCCACCTCCACCGCTAGCCTCCCCTGCGTCTCCCGCAGTGCTTTACTGGCTGTGCCTGTCCCGTTATCTGACCTTGCGCTCCTACCACTGGAGCTGCTTCTGCTGCGCGGTGTGAAGCTGCAGCCCTTCCCCTCCGCCGCCATTTTAGACTGGAGCCCGCTCTGGCTGATCTTCCTCTGTGCCCCCGTTTCCTCTCGCCCGGCGCTCCTTAAAACATACCGGTCCAATGTCCCCACGGCTTTGTGTGTCCCCGACACCTTGGCGGCTTTGTCTTTGCGAGGGATCGCGGTGATGGCTGCGGATTAGCGGCGCGGTGTCCCGGAGCTCAGCGTTCACCCTTTCATGCCCGCAGCGCCGGAACCGGAAGTCCCCGAGACATCTTAGTTCCCCATAGGACCAGTGCAATACCTCTCACAAGGGAATTCCCCCGTTCTACCCATCATTATATGTATTTGGAATGCATCAATACTCCCATACCCCTCAACTCATTCACCATATGCTTTAACATTCATCTACCTCTACTCATTATTACATGCTATTTAGCCATGGAGACCATAATTTTTCACACATTTTAGTTGTCTCCCTTCTAGAGTATATTCCTTTCTCTAAATATATGGTATAGTCCACCTGCTTAATGTGCTCTGCCCTGGATAGCGGTTCCTCTCTGATCCAGCACCTAGCGATCAGCTTCCTGGCTATATAAAGTAATCTGGCAATCACTATTTTAAGGGTGTTCTCTATCCCAATCTCTTCCACATATCCCAGTAAGCAAATCAGTGGATCTCTGAGGATTACAAATTTATATGCACCTTCAATATGATTAATAACTGTGATCCAGAATGGTGATAGACTTGAACAGGACAACACCATATCCCGAAAACTTCACCTGTACAATGTGGAAATTCTGAACTGGGTCTCAGTCCTGTTCTAAATAATAGATAATCAGAAAAGTGTGCAACATATCACCATACACACTAGATATTACACATCTCGTATTACCTTCTGCGCATAAAAATTCCAGAATTATGCCATTGTGTATGGCCATACTTCTTATTTTACACTGCGTAGTAAATGCGTGTTTCACTTGTATGTGCTGATACCTCCCAGATGTCGGTACCCTGAACTCTTCCTGTAATTGCTCAAGGTTGTTATTCCCCCTGGTCCACTAATTGAACAAACCAATACAAGGTCCCTGTTTGAGACTGTTCTTTCCATCTCAAAACATCATAAACAAGACCGGATATAATAGTTTCTCTCATAGAAGAAAGAGTCACCCATATTTTAAAAGGTTTTACTTTATTGTTTAAAATTAATTAACAAAGAATCAAAACATTGGAACATTCCCTCAAAGAGGGACACAGGAAGGAAAGTCAGGCTGAAAACCTACAAATGGTACATGGCCTGATAACATCACAATTATCTATAAACATAAGAATGTGCTACAATCTTTTATCCACTGAAGTTATATGCAATTCTATTCAATTGATTTCCTATACTATTCTCAGAAAAGGAGGGGTATTAGCAACTCTTCCAGTATGTACTAAAGGTCCTGTCACACGCGTCAATGTCGTCAGCGATCTGATCGCTGACGACATTGACGGCTGATCGCTGGTGAGCTGTCACACAGACAGACTCACCAGCGATCAATTGACCAGTGACATCATGGAAACGATTTAAATATCGTTTCCACGATGTCCTGCTCCCGCTGCCAGCCTGCTGGAAGCGGGAGCAGCCTGGTCTCCAAGGTACACTGCGGGTAACTAGGCAGCGCGCGCTGCCTAGATACCCGACGTGTACCTTAGTTACCAGCCTCCTCCGCTCACCGGGTGAGCGGAGGAGGCTGGTAACTAAGGTACACGTCGGGTATCTAGGCAGCGCGCGCTGCCTAGTTACCCGCAGTGTACCTTGGATACCAGCTCCCAGCGCTTGTGACAGGCGCTGGGAGCTGGAATATCGCTCGCTCCCGGTGTCACACGCAGCGATGCTGCGTGTCCACCGGGCGACAATCGCCAGGTTTTAGGACTGATTCTAAAACCTGGCGATCATCAACCAGCGATTTATCGCTGGTTGATGCAGTATGTCACACGCGTCAATATCGCTGCAACGTCACGTGCAGCCGATATCGTGCAGGCGATATTGACGCGTGTGACAGGCCCTTTAGGGGTTATCACCAATCCCTTAATACACTATCTTCAAGGATTGCTACCTAAAGGTGGTGCTAGAGTTCATCCACTTCTTCAACGAAGTGACAATTTGCATATTTCCCAGAAGAGCATTGCGGCTTTAAATATCCTTATCCACTTATCTGTCTCCTTATGGCTGCAGGGAAACTCCTCTCCATAAGGTAGATACCGTAGGTTAGTATGTCTATATCTCTATTCACCAGTGTTCACCCCTATTTTTCTCCATCTACACCCTTGGTCTGGGACAGCTCATCGATCCCCACGGTCTTCAGTACCACCTCTATGCTGATGACACCCAGCTCTATCTCTCCTGACCTGACATCTCCTTGTTATGCAAAATTCCACACTTTCTATCCTCTATCTCATCCTTCTTTTCTGCTCGCTTCCTGAAACTCAACATGGACAAAACTGAATTCATCATCTTTCCCCCAACCAATTGCCCCCACCTGACCTATCCATCACAGTCAACGGCTGCTCAATTTCCCCAGTCCCCCACACTCGGTGCCTCAGGGTAATTCTTGACTCTGCCCTCTCCTTTAAGCCGCACATCCAAGCCCTTGCCACCTCCTGCCGACTCCAACTCAAAAATATTTCCTGGATCCATTAATTTCTTGACCTCGACACTGCATAAACACTTGTTCAAACCCTCATGATCTCCCACCTAAATTACTGTAACTTCCTGCTCACTGGCCTACCCTCCAGCTCTCTCTCTCCTCTCCAATCTATCTTAAAGTCTGCGGCCCGACTAATCCAACTTTCTCCCCGCTATTCCCTAGTCTCTCCTCTCTGCCAAGCCCTTCACTGGCTCCCCATTTCTCTGAGGCCCCGGTTTAGATCCCTAAATTTGACATATAAAGCCGTTCACAACCTGTCTCCTCCGTACATCTGTGACATGGTCTTCGGTTACCAACCCTTATGCAACCTGCGTTCCTCTCAAGATCTCCTTCTCTACTCCCCCTTATCTCTTTTCCCACAACCGCATACAAGACTTCTCCCGTGCTTCCCCTGTACTCTGAAACGCTCTCCCCACCATATCAAGCTCGCACCTACTCTGGCAACCTTCAAAAGCACCTGAAGACTCACCTCTTCTGAAAAGACTACAACCTGCTGTGAGCCTTGGTCCACCAAACTACCCATGACAAACGCTACCCTCTCCTATTGTATTCTCTCCTGCCCCCTTGTAGATTGTGAGCCTTCGCGGACAGCGTCCTCTATCCTTTTGTACCTGTGTGCCTCATATTGTCCTTGTTCTTTGTACTTGTCTATGTAGACCCCTTTCTACATGTAAAGCACCATGGAATTAATGGCGCTATAATAATTAATAATAATAATAGGTATCCAAAGGGGACAACACCCATATATCTATCAGAAGAACCAACCAGTCTAACTGGGTGCTAAAGTTTTAGTGCAAAGTGCTATAAAACCCAAGACAATGTTACATGCAGTACCTGGTATATTCAGCTGACAAGCGCTCCCGTTCCCTCCACCCCTACGATTGGGGGGGCCAGGAGTACTCAGCTCCATGTAATCTAAGCACATATCTTATCCTTGGAATGCAATCTGGATATATTCTGTGTTAAAGGGGTATTCCAGTAACATTAAAATCCTTGAGTCATTTTGCAAATGTAAATTACTAAAGCTTTGCAATTTATTTTTAGTTCTGAAAACAGAACTGATAGTTCGATATCATCCTCCTTCTTCTCCTCCTGAAAGTGAAGCATCTTCTTTCATTTCAATCATTCTTTGTGTCAACGATATGATCATTGTCTTCAATTCTGACTCAGATCATTAGCTACGTTAGTCTCCGTCTCCATCACAGCAGTGATTGACAGCTGGGACCGACTGTAATGAAAAGGGTCGGAGAAACCTCTTATATGCTGCAGTTTATAGTTTCTGCAACATTTAAAGGGGTTTTCCCACGATCAAAGTTAATCCAATGCAACTATTTGATCAGGTCTAGGAAATAGAGAGCAGACAAAGTAGCTCTGTCTCTTTTTGTCAAGTTTCTTAAAGAGGTTTGCTTATCTACAAAGTTAATTTTAATAAATAGATCTTGGAATAATAATAATTTCCACAATTGGATGTGTTTAAAAAAATGTTCCTGTGCTGAGATAATGTTGTATATGTGTCCTTGCTATGTACTGTGTAATGGCTGTGTCTGACCGTACAGGGACATGGTCTGCTCATGCCACATCTCCTGTGCTGAGATAATCTTATATATGTGTCCCTGCTATGTACTGTGTCATGGTCGTGTCTGACCGTACAGGGACATGGTTTGATCATATCAGATCTCCTGTGCTGAGATAATCTTATATATGTGTCCCTGCTGTGTACTGTGTAATGGATGTGTCTGACTGTACAGGGACATGGTCTGATTATACCACATCTCCTGGGCAGGGTTAGAAGTAAAAAAAATATAAAGACATTACAGCATGGGATCACAGCTGATTCTTTTTGTGAGATAAAGCATTGTTCTGCCTGTTTTTAAAAAAGGTTACACATCAAAGAAAGAATAATATGTGATCCAATACTATAATGTTTGAATACTTTTTTCTTAGTCCTCAGCCCAGGACATGTGGTAAGATCAGACCATGTCCCTCTAAGGTCAGACACATCCATTACACAGCTCTTGACCTCTGAGACACACAAGGATGCTAACACTCTTGACCTGATCTTTGTCCGGCTCTGTTCGACCTCCTCCTTAGATAACTCGCCTCTTCTCCTCTCTGACCGCAACATTCTCTCCTTCATGCTCACAAACCCTGGACCAAGTAGCGCCCCTCACCCTCAGAACCTCCAAACACAGAGTTAAACAACCCTGGCTCACATCACAAACTCGATTCCTCCAGCGATGCTCTAGGAGTGCTGAATGCCTATGGGTCATTCCATGTCAAGTGATCCAAAAATGAATATTTTTTTTCCCTGACGTCCTCAGATTTTTTTAAAAATTTTTCTATATGAAGAACAACTTTATCTAATTACAAAAAAAAAGTTTTGAATTTTTTTCTTTATCAGTTAATTTTTTACAGATTTTTAAAGTTTTAAAAAAGTGCGATTTTTGGCCTGGTATGGCTTTACATTTTCTATCATATCTCGGGCTAGAAATAAGATAGCGAAACAAAATAAACACCAATCTACTCAGAACTGTCCAGGCTTTCATAAGATATGTCACAAGAGGATCTTTTTTAATATTTTACCCATGTGATCGCAAGCGCAAAACTTTAAAACGCATTTCCGAAAAATCGGCGCGCTTTAAATATTTCAAAAACTGCCCATGTGTCTGCTTTGCTCTTAGCCACATCTGTACCAAATTTCAAGTTGGGATCGCAATGGGATCATATTTTAACATATTTTACTAGTAATAGCGTCAATGGGTCATTCCATATCAAGTGATCTAAATATGAATATTTTTTTTTACCTGACGTCTTTAGATTTTTATTTTTTTTTCCTTTATGAAGTACTACTTTAGTTAATTACAAATTAAAAGTTTAGAATTTTTTTCTTCATCAGTTAATTTTTTACAGATTTTTAAAGTTTAAAAAAAGGGTGAATTTTGGCCTGGTATGACTTTACATTTTTTTTATCTCAGGCTAGAAATAAGATAATGAAGTGGGAGAGGCATCATTTTACTCAGAACGGTAACAGCTTTCATTTGAGATGTTACAAGACTATGTTTCTTTATATCAAATTCAAACTATTGACGGGCAATTGTGAAAAAATGACTGATTGTGTTCTTGGTGACTTTTGAATTGACACTATAATAGTTAAATATTTTGCACTTAGGTCCAATGAATGCGTCCATGGGGTCAAGCTGGGACAGAGTCATCACAAATTAGCCTTATTTGCAGATGACCTGCTACTTTACATCTCCCAGCCCCTGGTCTCCATCCCTTCCGTCTTAATGGAGTTTGAACGGTTCGGACAATTGAGCAACTTTAAAGTGAATTGCTCCAAAACCGAGGCACTCAATATTTCTTTGCCTGGAGAATTGATTTCTCATCTATCTAAACAGTTCCCATTTAAATGGAAAGTAGAAGCCATTAAGTACTTGGGAGTCCTTATACCAAAAGATCTTAAACAAATATTCAATTTAAATTATCAACCCCTTTTGACTAACGCGGAATCGGCATTTACCTCCTATAGACAATTAAAGCTATCCTGGTTCGGGAGAATAAACGTAGTCAAGATGGATGTCTTGCCCCGACTCTTATATACTTTTCAGACAGTTCCTGTTCCATTGGATAGAGGCTTCCTCTCCAAAATGCAATCTATGATCCTTAGATTTGTCTGGGGGGGCAAGAGGTCCAGATTGCGAATGAATATCCTATCCTTGCCCAAGACCAGAGGAGGGGTTGGACTACCCAACATACGAGCGTACATTGTGGCTTCCTCTCTTGTTAGAGCTCTAGATTGGCATTATCATGCGTCCTCCAAGAAATGGGTAGGGGTGGAGCAAGAGGGTTTGGGGATTCCGCTGAAACACCTGCTTTGGATTTCCCCTAAAGACTCCACAGACCTAGTACCTTTGACAGACATGACCAGAAACACCTTGAAGGTATGGCACCTAGTGACGAAAACCCTCCGCTTAAACGACAGGCTTAGCCCTTTGACTCCCCTTTTTTCCAACCCATCTTTCCCAGCCAGATTTGACAGGCAGAGATTTTTATGTTGGCGGATTGTGGATGACACCCGAGTAGGACAGACTCTGTCCAGTGGTGGTTTGCCCCCGATGGCAGAGCTACAGCTCAAAGAACCTACGAGACCTCTTAAGTGATTCGAATTTCTCCAATACAGAGCATACTTATATTCAGCTGACCACTCTTGCAGGGTAAGATTGACGCCCAACGTATTGGAGAGGTTATTCCAACTGGAGGCTCCACCGAGGCGCAAAATATCAGTTCTATACCTGGCCTTAGGGTCCATGAGAGAGCAGGGCACCCTTTACTTCCAACGTGCTTGGGAGAGGGAATTGGGGTGTAGCATTTCAGAAGCTAATTGGCAGAAATGCTTTATATTTACTCACTCACTAGCTAGCGCTTGTTCTGCACAAGAAAGAAGCTATAAGCTGCTCACTAGATGGTACTTGTGCCCGACGACACTCCGGAACATGTTCCCTGGAACCCCTGATACCTGCTGGCGCTGTGGGGAAGAGAAGGGTACAATGATACACATTTGGTGGAGTTGTGGGGAAATCCGGCGGTTCTGGTCTGAGGTTTTCAATGCATACGCCCGGATAACAGGTAAACAAGCCGAATGCTGCCCAGAATCGGCAATGTTATCCATTTTTCCAGGTCCTATTGGGCTACAGAAGAGGGATATTCTCCGCTTTTGCATCTCGGCTGCTCGTGCTGTGATCCCGAGGTTCTGGAAATCAAGCCGGGCTCCATCTCTACTTGATTGGTTCAACGAATTGATGGACATATATCGAATGGAGGAGCTCGCAGCTGATGCGTCGGGATCTCGGAACAAATTCTTAGGGATTTGGGTTGAATGGATTCTTTTTCACGACTCTGCAGAATTTAGGAGTATCTTTTACAGCACAGATAATATGGCTCGACCTCTGGCTGATGGGGAGCCAGTGGGATGAGTACCCTTTCTCCTTCCCATACCTCACCCGTCCCCCCCCCCTCCTTTTCTTCTTTTTTTCTTACATGGCTTTTCTTTCCCAGTATATCTTTTTCTAATGGTTTTTGTTTCTCTTCTCTCTCTCTTCTTTTCTATCTCTCTTTTCTTCCCATCTGATACATTCAGTCTAGGTATTTCCTTTCTACACCTATACCTTCAGAATTCTAGTGAACATTAGACAGGTATCGGAAACTCTGAGCTGTGAGTAGATCATTAATATTTTGGCCTTCCTTTCCGGTACACCAGTCGATAGACTATTCCAACTAGGCCTCAGCGGGTAATGACCCACTTACGTGGTCAACCTGTTAGAAGGGGCCAAGTGATAAAAATCATTCTGCTGGGGCTGCTTGTCCCCTTGACATCAGAACATCTCAAAACCCTGAGAAAGGTTGTATACTTGAGTGTTTGGAATTATATTTAGATTGTAGTATATATTGCACCAGAGATAAGCGCAAAAGTAAATTTGCAGCTTATCTTAAAGTTACTAATAACTTTGTGAATTCTCTTTTTGTATATTTTATATGTCTCAAGATTTTGTTAAAAGATTGAATGTATGTCTTTCATATGTTTTTTCAAAATTTAATAAAAATGAGATTAACCATAGTTAAATATTTTAAAATATGATCCCATCACGATCCCAACTTGAAATTTGGTACAGATGTGGCTAAGAGCATAAAAGACACATGGGCAGTTTTGGAAAATTTTTATTAAAACGTTTTTTCGGAAATGCGTTTCAAAATGTTGCATTTGCATTCGCATGGGTAAAAAATTAAAATTAGCAAATATACTCTTGTGACATATCTGGTAAAAGCCTGGACAGTTCTGAGTAGAATGGTGTTTATTTTGTTTCTCTATCTTATTTCTAGCCCGAGATAAAAAAAATGTAAAGTCATACCAGGCCAAAATTCACCCTTTTTTTAAACTTTAAAAATCTGTAAAAAATTAACTGATGAAGAAAAAAATTCCAAACTTTTAATTTGTAATTAACTAAAGTAGTACTTCATAAAGGAAAAAAAAAAAAAAAAATCTAAAGACGTCAGGTAAAAAAAAATATTCATATTTAGATCACTTGATATGGAATGACCCATTGACGCTATTAATAGTAAAATATGTTAAAATATGATCCCATTGCGATCCCAACTTGAAATTTGGTACAGATGTGGCTAAGAGCAAAGCAGACACATGGGCAGTTTTTGAAATATTTAAAGCGCGCCGATTTTTCGGAAATATGTTTTAAAGTTTTGCGCTTGCGGTCACATGGGTAAAATATTAACAAAGATCCTCTTGTGACATATCTGATGAAAGCCTGTATAGTTCTGAGTAGATTGGTGTTTATTTTGTCACTCTATCTTATTCCTAGCCTGAGTTATGAGGAGAAACGTAAAGGCAGGCAACAGCGAAATTCACACTTTTTCCGAACTTTGAAAATCATTTAAAAAAAAATAAATTTTTTAAAAAATTTTTCTCTTCACATTTTTCATTGTCTGACATGCTATTATCAAATAACAAAATCTCAAAAGAATTAAAAATATAGAGGTAATAATCATTGGTTCACTTGACATGGAATGACCCCTATGGAGGAAAACCTGCACACCAGAAAATTGTATCCATTATAAATTCATGTTAAAAACCTACAACTCTGCCCTTCACCTTGCCAAACAAATCTACTTCACCACCCTGATCTCCTCACTATCCAACAATCCAAAAAAACTCTTTGACACCTTTTACTCTCTCCTCAGTCCTAAAGTGCAGGCCCCCATCACCGACCTCTATTTTGATGATCTGGCTTCTTACTTTATGGAGAAAATACACAACATCCGCCAGGAAATCAGCTCCCAACTTTCAAGGATTGCTACTCCCATTCTTCCCCATATTTCCTCCGGCTCACTCTCCATATTTGACCCAGTCACCAAAGAAGAAGTCTCCAGGCTCCTCTCTTCCTCTCATCCCACTACATGCACCACTGACGCCATTTCCTCACACCCACTCCGGTCCCTCTCTCCGGTCGTCACAACTCAACTAACCAAAATATTCAATCTCTCCCTCTCTTCTGGCATCTTCCCCTCCTCCTTCAAACACTCAATCATTACTCCATTATTAAAGAAATCTTCTCTTGACCCATCCTACACAAATGACTACAGACTAGTCTCCAATCTCCCCTTCATCTCTAAACTCTTGGAGCTTCTGGTCTACATCCATCTCACCCGTTACCTCTCCACTCACTCTCTTCTAGATGCATTACAGTCTGGATTCCACCCCTTACACTCTACAGAAACTGCCCTCATCAAAGTGACTAATGACCTTCTGATGGCAAAACGTAATGGTGGCCACTCTCTGTATATCCTTCTTGATCTCTCTGCAGTTTTTTTTTTTTTTTTCAATTCTTTATTTAGTTTTAAAAGACAACAAAACATGGTACATAATAATGTATTACCGCACGTGTTACATATATCTGTTGGTACCTATGTCTTCCTTATATAGTACTTTGACAAAATAAACGTGTTCTAAAACTTAAACAGGTGGTTTCTCAGTTTTTGTACATAAATGGTTAGACGGCACAATAGTTGTATTTCTTTCTAGAAAGTTATACGGTTTCCAAATCGTAAAGTTGTATGATAGTAAAGTTTTAAAGTTGTAGGTTTGTAGAGTTGTAGAACTGTAGAACTCCCATGGCTAGCGACCAGCGGCTTGTTATCTTCGCCTCCGAGGAACCTCTCACGAATCCTCAGTAAGCGTGTAGATGTTAGAGTAAGTGTGGCGGGAAGGGGGTCGTCGCGGCTCCCCATCTAGTTACTCATTTCACCTTTCCCCATTCTCTCCCTCCATGGTTGCCATGTCTTAAGAAAGGAGTCATGGGAACACATTTCCCAGCTAGAGAGTTCTTCTAGTCTATGTAGTTCCAAGATTTTGGCTAGCCATTCTTTCACTGTGGGTGCGTGTTGTTGTTTCCATTTCTGAGCAATTAAATGTTTCGCAGCCCCTACCATCACTGGGGCTAGCCCATGTTTTTTGGGGTTATATTTTTCTGATGGGAGCGATAAAAGAGCTTCAACTGCAGTTAGATCAGATTCTATAAGATTCATGGATTTCAATATTGCATTTACTCCTGTCCAGAACTCGTCTAGCTTCTGGCATGTCCAGAATATATGGGTCAGATTGCCCCTCGATATCCTGCACCTCCAGCATTTTGGGGACTCTGTTAACCCCAAATGAAACAGTTTCTCAGGAGTGTAATACCATCTCGAGAAAAGTTTGTAGG
>JARQOC010002012.1:0-31125 GCA_033576535.1 Allobates femoralis | reverse complement strand
ATCCCCCTTTCAGAGTTGTGTAGGCCTGTAACCTAAAGGGGGTGTATTTAGTTCCCCTTTGGTCGGGGCAGACAAAAATTGGGGGCTCCTCTTGTCCTGGATAAGAGTGCAGGAGGGCTGTAACCCTCAAGGGGGTGTATTTAGTTGGGCCCCTTTTTGTCAGGCCCCAAAAATTGGGAGGTTCAAAATGCCCCATGCTTAAGACTGTAGTGGGGCCCCTGAACCCTAAGTGGGTTATTAAGTATACCCCTTTGGGTCAGGGTAGCAAAATTGGGGGGTTTCCTCTTTTGCCCCTGGATAAAACGTGCAGGGGGGCCTGAACCCCAAGTGGGTGTATTGTTATAGGCCTTTTTGTCAGGGCAGCCAAAAATTGGGGGTTCAACAATGCCCCCGCTTACAGACATTTTGTAGGGCCTGTAACCCCCTCAAGTGGGGTATTTTAGTATAGCCCTTTGGCGGGCACCCAAAAAATTGGGGTTTTCAACAATGCCCCATGCTTAAAAATTTTGTAGTGGGGCCTGAAACCCCTCAAGTGGGTGTTTTTTAGCCTGGGCCCTTTGGCCGGGCACCCAAAAATTAGGAGGCTCCTTTTTGTCCCGGATGAGACGTGCAGGAGGGCCTGAAAACAAAATGAGTGTATTGTAGTATAGCTCTTTTGGGGGGCAGACAAAAATTGGGAGGTTCAACTTTGACCCTGCTTACGACTGTAAGGCCTTAACCCTAAGGGGTGTATTTTAGTATACCCCTTTTGGTCAGGGCACCCAAAAATTGGGAGGTTCAAAAAATGACCCATGTTACGACATGTGTAGGGCCTTAACCCTCAAGTGGGTGGTATTTTTAGTATAGCCCTTTGGTCAGGGCACCCAAAAAATTGGGGGTTCAACAAATGACCCCATGCTTACGAGTTGTAGTGGGGCCCTGTAACCCCTCAAGGGGGTATTATGTATACCCCTTTGGTCAGGGCAGAAAAAAATTTGGGAGGCCCTCTTTGTCCCTGGATAGAACGTGCAGGAGGCCCCTGAAACCGTAAGTGGTGTATTGTGAAAGGGCCCTTTTGTCAGGGCACCCCAAAAATTGGGAGGTTCAACAATGACCCATGCTTACAGACATGTAGTAGGGCCTGTAACCCTCAAGTGGGTGATTTTTTAGCCTAGGCCTTTGGCCAGGGCAGCCAAAAATTAGGAGGCTCCTCTTTGTCCCTGGATAGAGACGTGCAGGAGGGCCTGTAACCTCAAGTGGGTGTATTGTAGTATAGCCCTTTGGTCAGGGCAGCCAAAAATTGGGAGGTTCAACAATGACCCATGCTTACAGACATGTAGTAGGGCCTGTAACCCTCAAGTGGGTGTATTTTAGTATAGCCCCTTTGGTCAGGGCAGCCAAAAATTGGAGGGTTCAACAATGACCCATGCTTACAGACATGTAGTAGGGCCTGTAACCCTCAAGTGGGTGTATTTTGTATAGCCCTTTGGTCAGGGCAGCCAAAAATTGGGAGGTCAACAATGACCCTGCTTACAGACATGTAGTAGGGCCTGTAACCCTCAAGTGGGTGTATTTTAGTATAGCCCTTTGGTCAGGGCAGCCAAAAATTGGGAGGTTCAACAATGACCCATGCTTACAGACATGTAGTAGGGCCTGTAACCCTCAAGTGGGTGTATTTTAGTATAGCCCTTTGGTCAGGGCAGCCAAAAATTGGGAGGCTCTCTTTGTCCCCTGGATAGAGACGTGCAGGAGGGCCTGTAACCCTCAAGTGGGTGTATTGTAGTAAGGCCTTGTGTCAGGGCAGCCAAAAATTGAGAGGTTCAACAATGACCCATGCTTACAGACTGTAGTAGGGCCTGTAAACCCTCAAGTGGGTGTATTTTAGTATAGGCCTTTGGCAGGGCAGCCAAAAATTGGGGCCTCTTGTCCATGACATGAGACATGTAGAGGGCCTGTAACCCTCAAGTGGGTGTATTTTAGTAGCCTTTGGTCAGGGCAGCCAAAAATTGGAGGCTCCTCTTTGTCCCTGGATAGAGACGTGCAGGAGGGCCTGTAAAAAGAACTGGTGTATTGTAGTATAGCCCTTTTGTCAGGGCAGAAAAAATTGGGAGGTTCAACATTGACCCATGCTTACAGACATGTAGTAGGGCCTGTAACCCTCAAGTGGGTGTATTTTAGTATAGCCCTTTGGTCAGGGCAGCCAAAATTGGGAGGTTCAACAATGACCCATGCTTACAGACATGTAGTAGGGCCTGTAACCCTCAAGTGGGTGTATTTTAGTATAGGCCTTTGGCAGGGCAGCCAAAAATTGGAGGTTCAACAATGACCTTGCTTACAGACATGTAGTAGGGCCTGTAACCCTCAAGTGGGTGTATTTAGTATAGCCCTTTGGTCAGGGCAGCCAAAAATTGGGAGGTTCAACAATGACCCATGCTTACAGACATGTAGTAGGGCCTGTAACCCTCAAGTGGGTGTATTTTAGTTAGCCCTTTGGCCAGGGAAAGCCAAAAATTGGAGGTTCCCTTGTCCCTGATAGACTGAGGAGGGCCTTAACCCTCAAGTGGGTGTATTTAGTATGGGCCCTTTTGTCAGGGCAGCCAAAAATTGGGAGGTTCAACAATGACCCATGCTTACAGACATGTAGTAGGGCCTGTAACCCTCAAGTGGGTGTAATTTTAGTATAGCCCTTTGGTCAGGGCAGCCAAAAATTGGGAGGTTCAACAATGACCCATGCTTACAGACATGTAGTAGGGCCTGTAACCCTCAAGTGGGTGTATTTTAGTATAGCCCTTTGGTCAGGGCAGCCAAAAATTGGAGGTTCAACAATGACCCATGCTTACAGACATGTAGTAGGGCCTGTAACCCTCAAGTGGGTGTATTTTAGTATAGCCCTTTGGTCAGGGCAGCCAAAAATTGGGAGGTTCAACAATGACCCATGCTTACAGACATGTAGTAGGGCCTGTAACCCTCAAGTGGGTGTATTTTAGCCTAGGCCTTTGGCCAGGGCAGCAAAAAATTAGGAGGCTCCTCTTTGTCCCTGGATAGAGACGTGCAGGAGGGCCTGTAACCCTCAAGTGGGTGTATTGTAGTATAGGCCTTTTGTCAGGGCAGCCAAAAATTGGGAGGTTCAACAATGACCCTTGCTTACAGACATGTAGTAGGGCCTGTAACCCTCAAGTGGGTGTATTTTAGTATAGCCCTTTGGTCAGGGCAGACAAAAATTGGGAGGTTCAACAATGACCCATGCTTACAGACATGTAGTAGGGCCTGTAACCCTCAAGTGGGTGTATTTTAGTATAGCCCTTTGGTCAGGGCAGCCAAAAATTGGGAGGTTCAACAATGACCCATGCTTACAGACATGTAGTAGGGCCTGTAACCCTCAAGTGGGTGTATTTTAGCCTAGGCCTTTGGCCAGGGCAGCCAAAGATTAGGAGGCTCCTCTTTGTCCCTGGATAGAGACGTGCAGGAGGGCCTGTAACCCTCAAGCGGGTGTATTGTAGTATAGCCCTTTGGTCAGGGCAGCCAAAAATTGGGAGGTTCAACAATGACCCATGCTTACAGACATGTAGTAGGGCCTGTAACCCTCAAGTGGGTGTATTTTAGTATAGCCCTTTTGTCAGGGCAGCCAAAAATTGGGAGGCTCCTCTTTGTCCCTGGATTGAGACGTGCAGGAGGGCCTGTTAAGAACTGGGTGTATTGTAGTATAGCCCTTTTGTCAGGGCCGCCAAAAATTGGGAGGCTCCTCTTTGTCCCTGGATTGAGACGTGCAGGAGGGCCTGTTAAGAACTGGGCGTATTGTAGTATAGCCCTTTTGTCAGGGCAGCCAAAAATTGGGAGGCTCCTCTTTGTCCCTGGATTGAGACGTGCAGGAGGGCCTGTAACCCTCAAGCGGGTGTATTGTAGTATAGCCCTTTGGTCAGGGCAGCCAAAAATTGGGAGGTTCAACAATGACCCATGCTTACAGACATGTAGTAGGGCCTGTAACCCTCAACTGGGTGTATTTTAGTATAGCCCTTTTGTCAGGGCAGCCAAAAATTGGGAGGCTCCTCTTTGTCCCTGGATTGAGACGTGCAGGAGGGCCTGTTAAGAACTGGGTGTATTGTAGTATAGCCCTTTTGTCAGGGCCGCCAAAAATTGGAAGGCTCCTCTTTGTCCCTGGATTGAGACGTGCAGGAGGGCCTGTTAAGAACTGGATGTATTGTAGTATAGCCCTTTTGTCAGGGCAGCCAAAAATTGGGAGGCTCCTCTTGTCCCTGGATTGAGACGTGCAGGAGGGCCTGTTAAGAACTGGGTGTATTGTAGTATAGCCCTTTTGTCAGGGCCGCCAAAAATTGGGAGGCTCCTCTTTGTCCCTGGATTGAGACGTGCAGGAGGGCCTGTTAAGAACTGGGTGTATTGTAGTATAGCCCTTTTGTCAGGGCAGCCAAAAATTGGGAGGCTCCTCTTTGTCCCTGGATTGAGACGTGCAGGAGGGCCTGTTAAGAACTGGGTGTATTGTAGTATAGCCCTTTTGTCAGGGCAGCCAAAATTGGGAGGCTCCTCTTTGTCCCTGGATTGAGACGTGCAGGAGGCCTGTTAAGAACTGGATGTATTGTAGTATAGCCCTTTTGTCAGGGCAGCCAAAAATTGGGAGGCTCCTCTTTGTCCCTGGATTGAGACGTGCAGGAGGGCCTGTTAAGAACTGGGTGTATTGTAGTATAGCCCTTTTGTCAGGGCCGCCAAAAATTGGGAGGCTCCTCTTTGTCCCTGGATTGAGACGTGCAGGAGGGCCTGTTAAGAACTGGGTGTATTGTAGTATAGCCCTTTTGTCAGGGCAGCCAAAAATTGGGAGGCTCCTCTTTGTCCCTGGATTGAGACGTGCAGGAGGGCCTGTTAAGAAGAACAGGGTGTATTGTAGTATAGCCCTTTGGTCAGGGCAGCCAAAAATTGGGAGGTTCAACAATGACCCATGCTTACAGACATGTAGTAGGGCCTGTAACCCTCAAGTGGGTGTATTTTAGTATAGCCCTTTTGTCAGGGCAGCCAAAAATTGGGAGGCTCCTCTTTGTCCCTGGATTGAGACGTGCAGGAGGGCCTGTTAAGAACTGGGTGTATTGTAGTATAGCCCTTTTGTCAGGGCCGCCAAAAATTGGGAGGCTCCTCTTTGTCCCTGGATTGAGACGTGCAGGAGGGCCTGTTAAGAACTGGGTGTATTGTAGTATAGCCTTTTTGTCAGGGCAGCCAAAAATTGGGAGGCTCCTCTTTGTCCCTGGATTGAGACGTGCAGGAGGGCCTGTTAAGAACTGGGTGTATTGTAGTATAGCCCTTTTGTCAGGGCAGCAAAAAATTGGGAGGCTCCTCTTTGTCCCTGGATTGAGACGTGCAGGAGGGCCTGTTAAGAACTGGGTGTATTGTAGTATAGCCCTTTTGTCAGGGCCGCCAAAAATTGGGAGGCTCCTTTTTGTCCCTGGATTGAGACGTGCAAGATGGCCTGTTAAGAACTGGGTGTATTGTAGTATAGCCCTTTTGTCAGGGCCACCAAAAATTGGGAGGCTCCTCTTTGTCCCTGGATAGAGACGTGTAGGAGTACCTAAAAACATTTTTCCCATTGAAAAGGAGCGGGTCTCCTGTCGTTGTAATGCTTATTCTAACAGAATGGGCTAAAAAATTTACCACTGCGGGTATACCTCAAACAAGAGCCTAACTATTCTAACGCTCATCATGGTGTCACATGAGGAGAAGGAGTAGCAGTCCAGCGATTAGCCAAAGTACGGAAGTGTGTACCCATGGGTGAGTGGAGGTACATGTCAAATTCAAATAACAAAATTAAATTCAGTTGTCATTTGCTGGTGGTGTGGTGAAGTCTGGCCCAATCCAACCCTTGTTCATCTTGATCAGAGTGAGCCTGTCCGCATTTTCAGTTGACAGGCGGGTGCGTTTATCAGTGATGATTCCACCTGCTGCACTGAAAACACGCTCGGATAAAACGCTAGCGGCAGGGCAGGCCAGGACTTCCAAGGCGTAGAGAGCCAATTCATGCCACGTGTCGAGCTTGGAGACCCAATAATTGAAAGGCACCGATGAATCTCGCAGTACAGTTGTTCGATCTGCAAGGTACTCCTTCAGCATCTGCCCGAACTTAGCATTTCTGGTGGCACTACCCCCGCACGTCCGGGGCTGTGGTACGTGAGGGGCTGAGAAAACTGTCCCACATCGTAAAGACAGTTCCCCTGCCTCTGGCGGATTGGACTTTTGCCCCTCTCGGCCGTACGCCTTGGTTGTCCATCGAATCCTGACCTATGCCGCTAGCGTTTTGTGAGGGGAAGGATTTCACAACTTCCGTGACTATGGCCCTCTGGAACTGCAGCATTTTGGCTGACCTCTCCGCCTCAGGAATGAGAGACATAAAGTTCTCCTTGTAGCGTGGGTCTAAGAGTGTTGCCAACCAGTACTGATTGTCGGCCAAGATGTTCTGAACACGAGGGTCACGAGACAGGCAGCTTACCATAAAGTCAGCCATGTGCGCCAGACTCTTAACAGCCATCACTTCAGTATCCAGACCAACACGATGACTGAACATGCTGTCCTCCTCCTCCTCCTCCTCCTCATCTCCCCTGTCCTCTGGCCAGCCACGCTGAATCGAGGGTATGACTGGTGTGCATGTCATATCCCCAATTTGGCCTGAGAGTTGCTCCATGTCTTCATCCTCCTCCTCCTCCTCGTCATAGTCCTCCACTACACATTGTGATGACATGAGGCTGGGCTGTGTGTTTTCACCCACACCCACTACAGTTTCTTGCTCTAAGTCATCGCGCTCTGCCTGCAATGCATCCTCTTTTATTTTCAGCAGAGACCGTTTTAGAAGGCAGAGTAGTGGTATGGTGACGCTAATAATGGCGTCATCGCCGCTCACCATCTTGGTGGAGTCCTCAAAGTTTTGGAGGACGGTGCATAGGTCCGACATCCATCTCCACTCCTCAGGTGTTATGTGTGGAGTTTGACCCATTTCCCGACGGCTTAGGTGATGCAGGTAGTCCACAAGTGCCCTCTTCTGCTCACATATCCTGACCAACATGTGCAGCGTTGAATTCCAACGCGTGGGGACATCACACACCAGTCTGTGGGCCGGAAGACGCAAACGGCGCTGAAAGCTTGCAAGGCCGGCTGAAGCAGCAGGTGACTTGCGAAAAAGTGCAGACAGACGACGAACTTTTACCAGCAGGTCAGACACCTCCGGGTATGACTTCACAAACCTCTGAACCACCAGGTTGAGCACATGGGCCACGCATGGAACATGCGTCAGCTGCCCTCGCCTCAAAGCTGCCACCAGGTTCCGGCCATTGTCACACACGACCTTTCCTGGCTTTAGGTTCAGAGGTGTGAGCCAGTGATCTGCCTGCTGTTTCAGAGCTGTCCACACGTCTTCTGCATTGTGGGGTTTGTCAGCTATGCAGACTAGCTTCAGCACAGCCTGTTGCCGCTTTGCAGAGGCAGTGCTGCAGTGCTTCCAGCTTGGGACTGGTGTGGAGGGTACAGTGGATGAGGATGCGCAGGTGGAGGAGGAGGAGGCTGAAGAGCATGACATTCCGGAGCTGTAGAGTGTCGGTGAAACCGTGACAGAGGTAGGGCCTGCTATCCTTAGTGTGGGAAGGACGTGTTCCGTCCCTCGGTCAGACTGGGTCCCAGCCTCCACAATATTAATCCAGTGTGCCGTCAAAGAGATGTAGCGGCCTTGCCCACAAGCACTTGTCCACGTGTCAGTGGTTAGGTGGACTTTGGCTGAAACAGCATTCTTCAGGGCACGTGTGATGCTGTTGGACACGTGGTTATGCAATGCGGGAACGGCACATCTGGAGAAATAGTGTCGGCTGGGGACCGAGTAACGTGGGACAGCAGCCGCCATCAGGTCGCGGAATGCATCCGTCTCCACCAGACGGAAAGGCAACATTTCTAGCGCTATGAGTCGCGAAATGTGAGCATTGAGGACTGTGGCATGTGGGGCATTGGCAGCGTATTTGCGCCTGCGTTCAAATGTTTGCTGAATGGATAATTGAACGCTGCGCTGGGACAAGGACGTGCTTGATGGTGGTGTAATTTGTGCTTCAGCAACTTCAGGTGCTGGACCGGAGGCTTGTTCGCGGCCAGCATGGACAGGGGATTGGCTTGCATGCACAACAGCCGAAGACGTAGCAGTGACATCAGCACGCACCGCTCCTCGACTCTGTGGTACTTCCCACAAAGTCGGGTGCTTGGCTGACATGTGCCTGATCATGCTGGTGGTGGTCAGGCTGCTAGTTTTCGTACCCCTGCTGATAGTGGCATGGCAGGTGTGGCAAATGGCCTTTTTAAAGTCTTCTGGAGCCAACTTAAAAAACTCCCAGACTCGGGAAGACCGAACATTTGCACAGGCACCTTGAGTCGTGTTGTTGTTCCCGGGAACAGTTGCCTGCCTTCTGCCTGCGGACGCAACCCTGCTTCGTACTGGCTGTTGGGATGCTACGCCTCCATCCCCCTGTGCACTGCTGTCCTCGCTCTGCATATCCTCCTGCCATGTAGGGTCAGCTACTGGATCATCCACCACGTCGTCTTCCTCTTCCGCACCCTGATCCTCCTCCTGACTTCCTGGCAATTGTGTCTCATCATCGTCCACCCCTTGTTGAGACACTTTGACAACGTTCCGTTCGTCATAAGGCGGCTGCTCAAATATTTGGGCATCTGTACATACCATCTCCTCATGACCCACTTCAAGAGGAGGTGGCGACAGGCCAGATTCTGCGAATGGATACGTGAACAGCTCTTCCGAGTGTCCTAGTGTGGGATCTGAAATGTCCGTGGACGTGTACTCGGCCAGGTGGTAGGAAGGAGGATCAGGTTGGGAAATATGCGGTGCAGTATCACGGCTACTGACAGTTGACCGTGCGGAAGACAGGGTGTTTGTGGAGGTGCCCATCTGACTTGAAGCATTATCCGCTATCCAAGTAACAACCTGTTGACACTGGTCTTGGTTCAACAGTGGTGTACTGCTGCGGGCCCCAAGAATTTGGGACAGGACGTGCGAGCGAGGAGATGTGGCCCTTTGTTGTTGCGAAATGAGTGCTTGCACACGACCTTGGCCTCTGCCTGCACCACCATCACGTCCACTTCCTTGTTCCTTGCCAACGCCCTTGCCAACGCCTTTGCGCATTTTGCCTGTATAGAGCGACAACTGTCTGGTGACTGTGGAGGTCACAGGAGATTAGGATTTTAGTTCCCTAACCTGTATAAACGTATGACGTACAACAGTGTGGTGACTGTTGAGATGACAAGAGTTAGGATTTTAGTTCCCTAACCTGTAGAAACGTATGACGTACAACAGTGTGGTGACTGTTGAGATGACAAGAGTTAGGATTTTACTTCCCTAACCTGTAGAAACGTATGACGTACAACAGTGTGGTGACTGTTGAGATGACAAGAGTTAGGATTTTAGTTCCCTAACCTGTAGAAACGTATGACGTACAACAGTGTGGTGACTGTTAAGATGACAAGAGTTAGGATTTTAGTTCCCTAACTTGTAGAAACTTATGACGTACAACAGTGTGGTGACTGTTGAGATGACAAGAGTTAGGATTTTAGTTCCCTAACTTGTAGAAACTTATGACGTACAACAGTGTGGTGACTGTTGAGATGACAAGAGTTAGGATTTTACTTCCCTAACCTGTAGAAACGTATGACGTACAACAGTGTGGTGACTGTTGAGATGTCAAGAGTTAGGATTTTAGTTCCCTAACTTGTAGAAACTTATGACGTACAACAGTGTGGTGACTGTTGAGATGACAAGAGTTAGGATTTTAGTTCCCTAACCTGTAGAAACTTATGACGTACAACAGTGTGGTGACTGTTGAGATGACAAGAGTTAGGATTTTAGTTCCCTAACCTGTAGAAACGTATGACGTACAACAGTGTGGTGACTGTTGAGATGACAAGAGTTAGGATTTTAGTTCCCTAACCTGTAGAAACGTATGACGTACAACAGTGTGGTGACTGTTGAGATGACAAGAGTTAGGATTTTAGTTCCCTAACCTGTAGAAACGTATGACGTACAACAGTGTGGTGACTGTTGAGATGACAAGAGTTAAGATTTTAGTTCCCTAACCTGTAGAAATGTATGACGTACAACAGTGTGGTGACTGTTGAGATGACAAGAGTTAGGATTTTAGTTCCCTAACTTGTAGAAACTTATGACGTACAACAGTGTGGTGACTGTTGAGATGACAAGAGTTAGGATTTTAGTTCCCTAACTTGTAGAAACTTATGACGTACAACAGTGTGGTGACTGTTGAGATGACAAGAGTTAGGATTTTAGTTCCCTAACCTGTAGAAACGTATGACGTACAACAGTGTGGTGACTGTTGAGATGACAAGAGTTAGGATTTTAGTTCCCTAACTTGTAGAAACTTATGACGTACAACAGTGTGGTGACTGTTGAGATGACAAGAGTTAGGATTTTAGTTCCCTAACCTGTAGAAACGTATGACGTACAACAGTTTGGTGAGTGTTGAGATGACAAGAGTTAGGATTTTACTTCCCTAACCTGTAGAAATGTATGACGTACAAGAGTGTGGTGACTATTGAGATGACAAGAGTTAGGATTTTACTTCCCTAACCTGTAGAAACGTATGACGTTCAACAGTGTGGTGACTGTTGAGATGACAAGAGTTAGGATTTTAGTTCCCTAACTTGTAGAAACTTATGACGTACAACAGTGTGGTGACTGTTGAGATGACAAGAGTTAGGATTTTAGTTCCCTAACTTGTAGAAACATATGACGTACAACAGTGTGGTGACTGTTGAGATGACAAGAGTTAGGATTTTAGTTCCCTAACTTGTAGAAACTTATGACGTACAACAGTGTGGTGACTGTTGAGATGACAAGAGTTAGGATTTTAGCTCCCTAACCTGTAGAAACGTATGACGTACAACAGTGTGGTGGCTGTTGAGATGACAAGAGTTAGGATTTTAGTTCCCTAACCTGTATTAAGGTAGTACGTACACCTGTCTGGTGACTGTAATGGTTTGAAGAGAGGATTTTAGTCCCTAACCTGTATTAAGGTAGTACGTACACCTGTCTGGTGACTGTTTTGATGACAAGAGTTAGGATTTTAGTTCCCTAACCTGTATTAAGGTAGTACGTACACCTGTCTGGTAACTGTAATGGTTTGAAGAGAGGATTTTAGTCCCTAACCTGTATTAAGGTAGTACGTACAACTGTCTGGTGACTGTTTTGATGACAAGAGTTAGGATTTTAGTTCCCTAACCTGTATTAAGGTAGTACGTACACCTGTCTGGTGACTGTAATGGTTTGAAGAGAGGATTTTAGTCCCTAACCTGTATTAAGGTACTAAGTACAAGAGTGTAGTGACTCTAATGGTCACAGAAAAGCTTGGATTCCAATCTGTATCACCCTGCCTATATCCTCCTAGATTAGTCCTGAGAAGGACTGTTCTGGTCACTGGAAATCTTGGACTCCGATCTGGATCACCCTGCCTATGTCCTCCTAGATTAGTCCTGAGAAGGACTGTTGTGGTCAGCAGCAGTTTGCAGCCCTGATCCGGATCTACCTATGAGGGCCGCAAATCTGTCCCTAATCAGCAGCAGACACTCTCCCTACACTCACTGTCTGGATGGCTGTGTGCCGAGCACAGCACGCCGGGAGTTATAAAGGCTCGGTGACGCTGTGCAGGGCGGCCAATCACTGCTATGCCACAACTAACAGGGCTGTGGCATTGCAGTGGTCTGTCAGCCAATCCCTGCACGTGGGCTGGCTCTCAAAAGAGCGCCAACATGGAGAGATAGGTTAAAGCATTAGATGAAAGGTGGTAATTCGTGCGCTGCCGTCTGTCCGTTGGTTCCAGGAAATCCAAGGAATCACAAGATGTTAAAAGTAATACCTTTAATGTATATTTCTTACGCGTTTCGTGGTACTTCAGACCACTTCATCAGAGATCCACAAGGTTTCAGTCTGTACAATAAGTCTCTCTCTAGAAGACAATCTGTGAGGAAAATAGTCCATGCTGCCCTACAGCTGCTCTTCAGAGAATGAATTGAAAACTAGAAGAAAAGTAGAAAAGCGCACATAGGGTCTTATCCGGGTGTAACCGGGGTGTTGTATTGTGTGCTGTTGCACTAACCTTATGTTGTTGTGAGAGTCACAACAACTATTGAAGCATAAGCCGGCTTGCAGCACTCCGCCCAAGGAAAACAGGTTAAAGCATTAGATGAAAGGTGGTAATTCGTGCGCTGCCGTCTGTCCGTTGGTTCCAGGAAATCCAAGGAATCACAAGATGTTAAAAGTAATACCTTTAATGTATATTTCTTACGCGTTTCGTGGTACTTCAGACCACTTCATCAGAGATCCACAAGGTTTTCCTGGAACCAACGGACAGACGGCAGCGCACGAATTACCACCTTTCATCTAATGCTTTAACCTGTTTTCCTTGGGCGGAGTGCTGCAAGCCGGCTTATGCTTCAATAGTTGTTGTGACTCTCACAACAACATAAGGTTAGTGCAACAGCACACAATACAACACCCCGGTTACACCCGGATAAGACCCTATGTGCGCTTTTCTACTTTTCTTCTAGTTTTCAACATGGAGAGATGACGACCACGAGCACAGCACGAGTATCGCGAGATTACTCGGTGCTCGGCGAGTCGCCTGAGTACAGTGATACTCGTGCGAGTACCGAGTAGTGGCGAGCATGCTCGCTCAACACTACAAAGGATGCATGATTGGATTTGGGTCTGCATGTTCATAGGGCATGTCTTACATTGGTTATTTTATGGTCTCTATGATCAATATTAATCATGGTATACAACAGGTTAAATTGTTAAAACCATGTATTTCATGAACTGAACCTCGTGACTTGCATTTGAATCATCGTTTTGAACACATAAACTGAGACATTGAAAATTGTAAAATTTATGTAAATTAGTAAAAAGCTTATGAAAATAAATGGTATTACTTCATGTTATAATGATGAATATTACTATTATTAAATTTGTTGCAATGAAGGATATCACAGCATAATCTAACGCTCAAACCTGGTCATACAAACAATATTACAATGTTAATTTTTTTTAAAGATTATCCAAAAATGTAACTACATTATCAGCAACATTTTGTAATCACTTTCCCAATTAAAGGGAGCACATTGCTATGAAATACAAGCCTTGGTTTCAGGAGTTTAATTTAGTTGCAAAATCAGGACAGAGAGTTAGGCTAGGGTCACATTTGAGGGTGATGGAGCCGCTAAAATCTTTGAAAAGCAGCTACAGCGAACAGCGTTAATGCTATGCGCTGCCAGTGAACTAGAGCCCCATAGCAACCCAGTGTTTATCTTAGCAGCGGTCACACACCAAGCTGAATGACGTGCACTTTAGCTGAGCGCACAGGAAAATGCTGCAGACAATGATTTCCTGTGCGCTCAGCTAAAGTGCACGTCATTCAGCTTGATGTGTGACCGCTGCTAAGATAAACACTGGTTTGCTATGGGGCTCTAGTTCACTGGCAGCGCATAGCATTAACACTATTCGCTGCAGCTGCTTTTCAAAGATTTTAGCGGCTCCGTCACCTTCAAATGTGACCCTAGCCTTATTAAAATATTCTAGTGCCAACTTTTATTCTACTAAAGCTGATGCCAATGATTAGATTGGCCTTCACATTCTCTTGTTTTTTCATGATCTTTTACACTATTCTGCTTACACTAGTGAAGATGGCCTACTCCTAGCCAGGCAGTTTTCACCTGCCCATCATTTTGGGATAACACAGCTTTTTTGCTGTGACTGAATACAAAATTGCAGTTATTGAGGTGCTTCAATATGTCACAGATCTATCAAATCACTGTCACACTATGAAGGTGCAGAACCTTCTTCTCTCACTTGAACCTTTGGATTACTATTCATAGACTGAGACAATAGCTTCCTTTTTAACCCTGAGACACAATACCATCAATGATTTTCATTGAGAAAAAAAACCCTATGACACTTAAAACCAATTTGCATAATAATTTGGAACATGGTTTAATGTCAACTGAAGGAAACATATTGGCGTCCGACTACTGAGATGTAGACAACACATAGTCAAGTCCAAGTTGAGGATGTGTTGAAAGGAATGGAAAAAATGTGGAATGGAGTAAAGTCACTGAGCAAATATCAAAGCTAAACTCTGAAAGTTTTCTCAACAGCACACAGTTCATCAAATGATAGCCAACTGCAGACTGAGGACTGGTTTGAAATAACAGCCTGAATCCCATGACTGAACACAAAGTTGATGTGAAGAAGAACGTAGGACATGGCTGATCTCCTGGGACTTACATAGAGGAAAACTTTCTGATTACTTTGGCTTGCCAGTTTTTATCTTCATAGTTTTCATTTTCCAATAATAGTTCTCATGTAGTTGTCGTCCTTATTCATTTCCATAATTATATAGCCAAAATTAATGCAGAAATAGCCATCAGATTGGGTTTTAACAAAACAAGCATTACTCTTAAGGTATCGTCACATGCCGCCATATCGCCGGCGAGATGGCTGGTAATTCCCGAATTCAGCGATGTGGAAACCACATCGCATGTGCGTAGTGGCGTGTGACTGGGCGATTCTACGGTGAAAAATCGCCGGTGAAGCGTCGCCTGATTGCCCTGCCCTGCAGTGAAATCAAGCAATATCCACCAAACCGATTTCAGCGCATCGTGGCGTTTGCCAGTGCAATATCGAAGTACACAGCGATCCTGAAATCAATCCCGTAGGCGTGCTTGGATGGTGTTTTTTTTGCGCCGTATCTGCGGCGATTGGTGGGTGATACTGCGTTTCGATTGACTGGCCGTGTCCGAGGCGCCTTATTTGATGACTCGTGCGTTCACGCAAGGCTGACCAATGGGTACGCAGTTCCGTCCACCAATCGCAGTGATAGGGGCGCGGTGAAACACACTCTAGCACGCCCCTATTGAAACAGAATGGCCACATCACTGCTACAATTGTGCCGTGTGATGCGGCGATGAATGTAGGGATGATCGCTTCCGGTCTTTTGCAGGTGATTACCGGGACGCAGGATCACCAAAGATCGCATGCTGGATAGCAATTGTGACAGCTCCACAGCAATCTGAAAAAGGTGCACAAAGCGTGCACGCTCACGTCAAATCGCCGGCGATATGGAAGCCATATGTTGGCGTGCGAGGGTACCTTTAAGTTGACCGGAGGGTTAAAACAATCTTTCCATGTTAGGTAGAAAGAAAACTGATCAGCCAATCAGTGCAAGCTGGAGAAGGAAAAGACCCAAAAATAGGGTCTTATCCGGTGAGAAATTGGTTAAGTGGAATAAAGAAACTGCTCACTTTTTGCGGTTGTGTTAGAGACAACCTCTGTACACCTGTGTAACTGGCTGCTGCCGACCAACACTAGGATAAAACTTGATATTTGGAATAGCAATAGGGTTCTAATAGACTACCATTCATCACCTGAGTTAGGAAGTTTATTCAGAGTCAACACCTTTTAAAGTATCCGCTTCTTCAGGGGCGTAACTACAATAGGTGCGGAGGTTGCAATCGCACCCGTGCCTTGAAGCCTAAGGAGCCCCAAAAGCCCCTTTGGCCTATAGAAAAAGACTAATGCCAATAAAGATTTGCAATAATTGGGGGCCCCATTGGAGCTTTCACTTCGGGGCCCATGAGCTCCTTCATCAGGACAACAAACTTCAATGATGAAGAAGATGATGCTTCAAAACGTGTTGACCCCGAATAAACTTTCTAACTCAGATGATGAACCATCAGTTTTTCTGGCAGCGCATTCCAAACATCAAGTTTCATGTCAACAACAAGACAGATGCCATAAAATGGATAAAATGGGTGACATTATGGTATTTCCCGATTGAAATTTCCAAAGCAAGTACAATAGAAGACATCAAGGAACGCTTTTTTCAGCTCTTTGTTGCAGACAATTAAAGCAATGGAGTGTAGACTTGGGTATGCTCCCAGGCAAATAATAGTAATAACATTTAAAACATATATTTTCAAGAAATATATAATTGGTAAAATGATGTAGGCTACTAAATGCACAGTATAAAGCACTAAGAATGAGATCATACACCGAATGACTCTGATGTGAATGTCTCTTTGAGTTTCGGTGAAGCCGGAGTCTTGGCCGCTCATATTTCTGGTGTGTCTTAGGAGTGACAGGATGATGAGATAAATGGAAAGACAAAATATCAAAAATGGTATGATGGATCCTGAAAACATGATGAGCAGACTTGCATGTGTTTCCATGGATCTTTTTCCAAAATTTGTCTCATTAATATGCTGACTAGAACTCTTCACCCATACATAAGGCAAACTGGAAAGAAAGGAGATGAGCAGTGAGGTCAGGAGCATCCTGGGGACCATCTTGGAGATGTTCATCTTGAGTCTCATGAAGAATCTGTTGCTGTAGTTTGTGATCTTCACACAGTAGAAGACACATAAGAGCGAGCCCCACCACAGACTGCAGAACTCTATGAATGTGGTAGTTGTTTCTATATATTCATGACTATATATTCGAAACAGAGACCAATCAGATATGAAATAAATTGTAAACTCTATATACAAAAGTAGATGTGCAATTCTCACCAGTCCCAAGCTGGCAATAAGAACATTGATCGTGTAAAGAGTTTGCTGTTTCATCCACCAAAACAAGTTTACTGTGACAATAAACCCATTAAGTAGCAACCCAACGATGGTTATGGGGCAAGAAATGGATAAAAAAAGCAAAATTTCAGGAAGGAAGATATTTTCAGGGGCCATGTTCTGAAATCTCAGTCTTTCTGTAAGAAGTCAGACACCTACGTGTATTATTGACGGATTAGTTTGTATCTAAGATGACTTGCACTGATGCGAGGGTAGAAAAGACATTGGGTTGTTTTGTGTTTTGCATAATATTTGTCTACAGACCTATAAATAACACATATTGTTATATTTGAATGTAAAATATTTCATATGTAAAACACAGGAAAATAAGTCTACAAAGTTCATTTTCTAGGCAAATATTGACTTTGCAAGTAATTGCTGTTAAGCTGATCACTCTTTATGACATACTGGAGTATATGCAAATTGCCATTAGAAAAACTGAAGCAGTAGACTTTGTTAAAATTAATATTTGTATGATTCTCAAAACTTTTGGCCATGACTGTATGTCTTGGTGATAGACTAATATATAATAAGTTAATATTTCGACTAGTCTCCTGGGAACTATAATACAAGTTTGTGAGAACTATACTACAAGTTATGGTGGAAAACTCGAGTTGTATTGTTGAGGGTCTCAGTTCAATCACAAGTCCATCAGCCACTCCTAATTATTATATATTTAGGCAATTGTACATGTCTGCACACTGCAAGTAAATGATACGGACACCAGAGCCGTCTCAAGCCTTACTCATGCCTACGCCGTATGAGATTAAACACACTGCGCAGGCGTTTATTGAAACACACATTTTTATACAGAAAGCAAGAGGCGTGTTAGAATTCTGGAACTTTCTACAAAGTGATCATCTCCTAATTGGTCAATCCTTATCAAGTTATTTTAATACCTAAATTCTTCCCTTAATGGGCTGGCCCATATTTCAGATATATATTCATGGAGCGTGGGCGCCATCTAGTGTATAACAGTCAACATGACATTTCCAAATTAAAATATATGGAAAAAGAGAAGAGTTGTGATATTTTTAACCCTATAAATTCCATCCTTAACAGCTCCCCCCTAAATACACAACTTTTCTCCAAAAACCTATAATGTACCTCCATGCACATGGGTTTGGTGCATAAGGGTCCATCTTCATATTACTTTACTTTTTATTCAAGAGGGATTGAGTGATAAGGGACACTTGGAATTCTCATTAATATTCCCATAACCCACCCCCCTGTTTTCTTAAACCAATTTGCAGGGTTAAATATTGAAAACATGTCACTTCACAAAGCATAGCCTATTCTTAATAATACCTTACACAGCAGGTGGGCACAGATAATGACTCTATATTCTACATAGTTCAGATACTAGAGTAGTTTACATTGTGTAACTAGCAGTAACTGGCAATATACGTTTTGGGTATTAATACATTAATATAAGAACATACATTTTTATAACACTCTAAGCTATTAGGAGTAATAAGAGTCTTTTATAGTAGAAAAAGTGAAGTCATCTGCTTTATGGCATAGGGTTATATGTCCATAGGGAAAGTCCTCAATAAAAGTCTTTGGCAAAGTCTATATCCAGAAAAAGTCTTTAGCAAAATTTAAATCCAGAAAAAAAAAAGTATAAAGTCCCGATCATAGTAATATAAAAGAGTCCTTAAAAGAGTCCAAAAGAGTTCTTAAAGCAATATCCACATACAGAGTAAGTATAGAAAATTAAAACAGCAATCATGAATTTGGGACATCCAAAGATAAGGCACAGTACCACAACTCAATCCCCAGGCTGTAGGGAATGTCTCTGATCTACAAAACCTATTGAAAAAGAAAAACCTCAAAATATGTTAGAAATAGTCTGAGAAATTGTGTATCAGAGATTGTTACATATGGATGTGACATATAACCTTAAAAGTACAAATCACCCCCCTTGGACATTTTAATAACTTGCATTATATATACATATATATATATATATATATATATATATATATATATATATAAATATATATATATATATATATATATATATTTATAGATTAGTATATTGGTGCAGCACGGCTCCCCTTGGTGCTCAGCAGTCACAGCTCCTCTCCTCCTTGCTGTATAAGTATACAAAATAAAGGACTGCAGCACTCTTCTTTGTGAAACAACCGCCTTTATTCGGCCATCAGGTGGGTGGTGACAACGTTTCGGGATCCTAAAGGATATGAAACTTTTGAAATATCTGCAAATAAGTACAATTATCCACAAGAGAAAAGAGATACGCAACAAAAATCATATTTCATTGATTTGTAATATCAAAATAATCACCCAGAATAGTATATAAGAACAAAGACATAAAATTTACAGACTCTTAATAGTTGACCTGACCACCACTCCTAATAGTTCCCTAACGATATCCTTAAAGCTGGAAACCTACCTACACAGCGGAGGTCGGCACCCTTTTGAATGCTTGAGGTGCCCCCGCTCCACGTCGACTCACCCTATCTGTCCCTAACCTTTCCTTGATCTTACATATATATATAAGGGTCACCAGGTATATACACAGTCAATAGTTTGTAATAGAAGCAGGTCATAGCAACCTTGTCAAAGAACAAATAGGAACAATATAACAAGGTAGAGTCAAATAGATATAATAATATTAGAAAATAGAACTATACTTACCAATGGTCTTTCAGTTTTCCTGAAAAACAGGTAAAAAGAATAACAAAATAGCATAGAAAAGAACATACAACTATTTATTTACCATAGTATGATTAATATCTAATTAAGCGGCAAAAATCATATTATTTACTCATTCATTTACCTACTCTACTTCAGAACATTTTAACCAATGTATTTGACATCTTATGATATTTTGTATAGGAGAGAGAGATCAACACTTACTAGGACATTTTATACAATTTTTCTTTGTTTCCTTGTCCGCACTCTATTTGCAATTTTAAAGCTTGTGGGGCGGCTGTCTTCTCTGAACCTCTTACCTGTCTGTGTTGTGCCTTCTCTGAACCTCTTACCTTTCTTAGTTGTGTTGTGTGTAGGATTAATGCAGGATTTTACACAAGGCTTTACCTGAGTTGAGGAGCGATCCAGGAGATATTCATCTGATTTCACTTGTGACCTGTTGAGGCGTAAGCAGGCCAAGAAGAAACTATTCTAACTTTTGCTGATGAGAGACAGAGACGTCATGGCCAGCCCTTTTCCCATCTCATAACACGGCTCCCAAATTATTTTCTTTAGTATTTGGTCAGTACTATCCGGGCAGTCCAATTCCGAGAGGGTGCGCAGGCTGCCAGACGCAACAAGGCTGGGATGGATGACCTCCCGCCACTACCAAGACTAACTTTATTTTAACTTCAAATTGTACCTTGCCCTCTACCTGTAGTGGTCACCTGTAGTGATTGTCAGCATGATTATACCATCCTAGACTGGTAACATGGTGTCTTCCTCACTGTGTTTTATCAATTCTGCATTTGATATGCTTACCGTGTTGTAAGAGTTCATCAATCCAAAACCACTCCAGTTGCTCGCAAAAATTGCAAAATTCAGAATCAATTGCTCTGATTACCTCATGCGAGGATTCTACCGACATCCAATATAAGATCATTTTCTCACCTATACATACATCTGAAATAGAACACTAAAAAAATGTATTAATTTCAAAGATCAGAATATTCTTATTCAACAATATAATTGCAATTCTTTATTAACTATATTAATAACTAGGCAACAAATAATACAGTGCTGCCGAATATGTTGGCGCTCTAGCCAGAACCTTTTGGATTCAGTCCTGACTCCATCCCCCCCCCTTCGCAGGAGGGAATCAGAGAATAACGGAATAAAAAATATTCTCACATCATTATAGACAATACAGATATGGGGAGAACAGTAAACAAAGAACACTTTGACAAGAATACCAGGGAGACATGGGAGTGAATTACTCCCTTCTGTTTCTCACATATCCTTGACCTTGGACAGATACATGCGCCACTGTGAAACTCCCAACCTGCTCTCCCCCCCTCGCTGAGAACAATGACCAGTCTCATTCAGTTATATATCTAAGGATACATTATTGAAATGAGAAAAAGTTTCTCTCTGGCATTCATAATCTTAATTTTATGGAAAGTTGGGTCCAGCATATAAAATAAACACACTGATACAAACTCCTCCTACTTCCTCCCTTTTTTTTCTTTCTCCTCTCACAGCAAAATTATTGTCTCTAAGGGAGCACAGAAGGGAGGGGGGGAGTGACTGATAAAGAAAACAGCAGAGACAGACACACAGAACAAAACAATTCCTAGCTATTTTTCACAAATATTGTTAACCCTTCCATTCTTGTAGTCACGTACAACTAATAACTCTAGTCATTACCTGAAACCCGTGACTTAATATCTAACTCTTCACTTAATTTCTAACACCTCAAGAACTTTTCATAACGGGAAGAACACTTATAAAAACTATAGTTATTATTTGATATCTCAATTTACGTTATGAATAGGTCTCAATATTCACAGCTTGATAAAACACAAAACAAAGAAATACTTCTCTCCTAGTTTTCACGAGTTTACAAACTATTTTACTCTAATACGGCCCCTGGACACACCACGTGTGGAACAGTTAAACCTGAATTTAATAGCCACTTCTGCACAGCACTTGTAACCCATATTAAATACTAGCTGTGAGCCCGATGCAAATGCATCGTGGATTTAGAACGTGCATTAATTGATTATAGTAGTTATAGCTGTTAGCCTGATGCAAATGCATCGGGTATCTAAAATATGTTTATTGTTTTTTAAAGATTTTAAATAATAATCGCATTCATCAATAGCATAATATAAGCCATAGCATTATTATTAGCAGTAATAGCAGTATTAATAGCATTATTAGCAGTATTATGAGCATTAATAACATATTAATAGCATTAATAGCATTATATTAGCATTAATAGCATTATTAGATTAATAATAGCATTAATAACATTATTAATAGCATTAATAGCATTATTATTAGCATCAATAGCATTAATAATAGCATTATTAGCATTAATATAGCATTAATAACATTATGAATAGCATTAATAGCATTATTATAGCATTAATAGCATTAATAATAGCATTATTAGCATTAATAATAGCATTATTAACATTATTAATAGCATTAATATCATTATATTAGCATTAATAGCATTATTAATAGCATTAATAGGATACATATTAGCATAATAGCATTAATAGCATAATTAATAGCATTAATAGCATTATTAATAGCATTAATAGCATTATTATTAGCATTAATAATGGCATTAGTAGCATTAATAATAGCATTAATAAACATTATTAATAGCATTAATAGCATTATTTTTAGCATTAATAGCATTATTATTAGCATTAATAGCATAATAATGCCATGATAGGATAAATATTAGCATTAATAGCATTAATAACATAATTAATAGCATTAATAGCATTATTAATAGCATTATATTAGCATTAATAGCATTAATAGGATAAATATTAGCATTAATAGCATAATTAATAGCATTAATAACATTATTATTAGCATTAATAGCATTATTAATAGCATTAATAACATTATTATTAGCATTAATAGCATTAATAATAGCATTATTAGCATTAATAATAGCATTAATAACATTATTATATAGCATTAATAGCATTATTAATAGCATTAATAGCATTAATAGCATTATTATTAGCATTAATAGCATTAATAATACCATGAATAGGATAAATATTAGCATTAATAGCAATAATAGCATAATTAATAGCATTAATAGCATTATTAATAGCATTAATAGCATTATTATTATCATTAATAGCATTAATAGGAAAATATTAGCATTAATAGCATTAATAGCATAATTAATAGCATTAATAGCATTATTAATAGCATTAATCGCATTATTATTAGCATTAATAGCATTAATAATAGCATTATTAGCATTAATAATAGCATTAATAACATTATTATTAGCATTAATAGCATTATTATTAGCATTAATAGCATTAATAGCATTATTATTAGCATTAATAGCATTATAATACCATGAATAGGATAAACATTAGCATTAATAGCATTAATAGCATAATTAATAGCATTAATAGCATTATTAATAGCATTAATAGCATTATTATTAGCATTAATAGCATTAATAATAGCATTATTAGCATTAATAATAGCATTAATAACATTATGAATAGCATTAATAGCATTATTATTAGCATTAATAGCATTAATAATAGCATTATTAGCATTAATAATAGCATTAATAACATTATTATTAGCATTAATAGCATTATTATTAGCATTAATAGCATTAATAATAGCATTAATAACATTATTAATAGCATTAATAGCATTATTAATAGCATTAATAGCATTAATAGCATTAATAATACCATGAATAGGATAAATATATAGCATTAATAGCAATAATAGCATAATTAATAGCATTAATAGCATTATTAATAGCATTAATAGCATTATTATTATCATTAATAGCATTAATAGGAAAAATATTAGCATTAATAGCATTAATAGCATAATTAATACCATTAATAGCATTATTAGTAGCATTAATAGCATTATTATTAGCATTAATAGCATTAATAATAGCATTATTAGCATTAATAATAGCATTAATAACATTATTAATAGCATTAATAACATTATTATTAGCATTAATAGAATTAATAGCATTATTATTACCATTAATAGCATTAATAATACCATGAATAGGATAAATATTAGCATTAATAGCATTAATAGCATAATTAATAGCATTAATAGCATTATTAATAGCATTAATAACATTATTATTAGCATTAATAGCATTAATAGGATAAATATTAGCATTAATAGCATTATTAATAGTATTAATAGCATTAATAGGAGAAATATTAGCATTAATAGCATTAATAGCATAATTAATAGCATTAATAGCATTATTAATAGCATTAATAGCATTATTATTAGCATTAATAGCATTAATAATAGCCTTATTAGCATTAATAATAGCATTATTAGCATTAATAATAGCATTATTAACATTATTAATAGCATTAATAGCATTATTATTAGCATTAATAGCATTAATAATAGCATTATTAGCATTAATAATAGCATTAATAACATTATTATTAGCATTAATAGCATAATTATTAGCATTAATAGAATTATTATTAGCAGTAATATGATTATTATTAGCATTTTATTTTTTAATTAATATTTTTTATTAAATTATTTATTATTTTTTATTTATTTTTTTATTATATTTTAATTATTTTTTTTATTATTAAATTTATTATTTAGGCTGAGACCCAGTTCTCTTTCAGGTCCGCTGAAAGGGCTGATATAATTAGCATATATTTAATTTTTTTATTATTATTTTTTTTTAATTATTTAATATTTTTAATTTATTTTTTTTATTATTTTTTAATTATTTTTAAATTATTTTTTATATTATTTAATTTATTTATTTTTTTAAGTGAGAGTGAGAGACAGTTCTCATTCAGGTCCGCATTTTTTTTTTTTTTTATTATTATTTTTATTTAATTATTTAATATTTTTTATTTATTTTTTTATTATTTTTTAATTATTTTTAAATTATTTTTTTTATTATTTAATTTATTTATTTTTTTAAGTGAGAGTGAGAGACAGTTCTCATTCAGGTCCGCATTTTTTTTTGTTTTTATTATTATTTTTATTTAATTATTTAATATTTTTTATTTATTTTTTTTATTATTTTTTAATTATTTTTAAATTATTTTTTTTATTATTTAATTTATTCATTTTTTTAAGTGAGAGTGAGAGACAGTTCTCATTCAGGTCCGCATTTTTTTTTTTTTTTTATTATTATTTTTATTTAATTATTTATTATTTTTTATTTATTTTTTTTATTATTTTTTAATTATTTTTAAATCATTATTTTTATTATTTAATTTATTTATTTTTTTTAAGTCAGACTGAGACACAGTTCTCATTCCGGTCCGCCTTTTTTTTTTTTTTAAATTATTATTTTTATTTAATTATTTATTATTTTTTATTATTTTTTTTTATTATTTTTTAATTATTTTTAAATCATTTTTTTTATTATTTAATTTATTTATTTTTTTACTTGCGACAGTGAGACACAGTTCTCATTCCGGTCCGCATTTTTTTTTCCCATTGACATACATTAGCGGTGTGTCGGCGATTTTATGGCCGTCCACCTGGTTCTATTTGTCGGCCCTAAAATCGCGGACACACCGCTAATGCATGTCTATGGGCAGTCAGCTCGAATTCTGATTGGTCGGCGTTCAATCCGAAATCGGGCTGACTGCCCATAGAGATGCATTAGCGGTGTGTCCGCGATTTTAGGGCCGACAAATAGAACCAGGTGGGCGGCCATAAAATCGGCGACACACCGGTAATGTATGTCAATGGGGAAAAAAAGGCGGACCTGAATGAGAACTGCGTCTCAGTTTTGAGGGGCTCTTCTGATTGGCTGAGGGCAGTATACAGCGACCAATCAGAAGAGGGCCTCAGATCTCATTAAGGTAGAATGGCGGATTTTTCGTCCATTCTATGTTAATGAGAAGGAAGAGGACGTCGGAGGTGGACGTTAGCGGAAAGAAGACAGAAGATCCCCGGGGCCGGACGAAGAGGCGGAGATGGCGGAAGGAAGAGAGAAGACCCCCGGGGCCGGAGGAAGAGGACGCCTGGCCGGACGGACGATCAGATGACTTGAAGGCATGTAAGTGAAAGACGGGACGTTAGGTTAGGGGACGGCGGGGGCTTCGGGTGTAGGGCCTTAGGTGACAGCGGCGTTAGGTTAGGGGACTGCGGGGGCTTAGGGTGTAGGGCTTTAGCGATAGGGGCAGGGGGTAGACGGCGGGGCTTAGGGGGTATCGGCGGGGGCTTAGGATGCTGCGGGTCGGGGGTTAGGTGGTCGGGGCTTAGGGGGTAGGAGCTAAAGGGTGGCGGTGGCTTAGGGGGTATCGGCTGGGGCTTAGGGGGTGGGTGTGCGGACATGGGGGGGCTGTGCGGACATGGGGGGGCTGTGCGGACATAGGGGTCGGGCTGTGCGGACATAGGGGTCGGGCTGTGCGGACATAGGGGTCGGGCTGTGCGGACATAGGGGTCGGGCTGTGCGGACATAGGGGGCGGGCTGTGCGGACATAGGGGGCGGGCTGTGCGGACATAGGGGGCGGGCTGTGCGGACATAGGGGTCGGGCTGTGCGGACATAGGGGTCGGGCTGTGCGGACATAGGGGGCGGGCTGTGCGGACATAGGGGGCGGGCTGTGCGGACATAGGGGGCGGGCTGTGCGGACATAGGGGGCGGGCTGTGCGGACATAGGGGGCGGGCTGTGCGGACATAGGGGGCGGGCTGTGCGGACATAGGGGGCGGGCTGTGCGGACATAGGGGGCGGGCTGTGCGGACATTGCTGGGGGCGGGCTGTGCGGACATTGCTGGGGGCGGGCTGTGCGGACATTGCTGGGGGCGGGCTGTGCGGACATTGCTGGGGGTGGGCTGTGCGGACATGGGGGGTGGGGTGGCGAATTGTGGGTAGCGGGGAGCGGAGGCGGCAGTGCCGCCTCCGCTCCATGGTCCCCGGGTAGCGATTTGCGGCTCAGGCAGCGGCTCGCAATGGCCTCGCGGCCATTGCTCGCGCTACCTGAGCGGTAAATCGCTAAGGTTGTAGCCGGGCCTGTGGATCGATTTTGGGCCAGCGGCTCGCAATGGCCTCGCGGCCATTGCTCGCGCAGCATTGGGCGCTTCGCGCCCAATGTTAAATTCGTATCCACATGACGACATCGGAAAGTGCGCGCGAAGGGGCGCTTTTCCGATTCGCGATTATATAATAGATATCTAAACCTCTCTCATTTAAGTGTACTCCATCTGAACGGTATAATTTCCAAGTCTGTGTGGCAGTAGAAAAAGCCACCCAGCACCGGCATAAACCACTCAACAGCTTTGTTGAAACGTTTCCGATCAGATTCTAGAAAACTTGAATCATCAGAAAACCATTCTAAACGGGGAATGATTTCTGAAAAAACTATAGTAGTCTCAGGGAACATAGAATGGACAATTTTAATATCATATTGAACTTTCCCCAATAAATCTGAAGTACGGACTTTTCCAAGATCATTACCCACCAAATGGATGATAATAAGATCTGGCACGGGAGAGTGACATGTCAAGTCCGCCAGAGTAGAACATGAAGAATTCCAGCGCATTCCCCTATATCCGTACCACCGTATATCGATAAAATCCTTGGGAAAAAATAAATTTTCTGAATACAGACGTCCGTGGGCCCTCTTCTCTGCCCAATAGATATATGAATGTCCAACAATCCAGACATGCTTCCTAACGGCTCCTGTATAAGAGGACACTTTTCGGGGAGACACTAAGGGTATCAATACCTTTTACTAGAGTTTTCCAAATTAGAAAATTGATTTGATAAATGTAAGCAAAAATACATATCTACTCAGCATCTGTCTGTCGGTATACAGGAACTTTGGCTGCGGGGGTAGGAGTGGAGGTGGGATTGGAGGTGGCTTGGGGTAGGATATAGTAGATTCCGTTGATATTGTTGTTATTGTGGGGCAGTGATTACATCATTGGAGATGCTCCGGAATTGGTTCCGTGGCATCCCCGCTGGCGGGACCGGCACTCCCTTCTCATGTGGCCTTGTCTGTCACAGCACCAGCAGACCCAGGCTTCTCTGAACTGCTGTTGTGTCTGTGATCGTGGTTGCCATGGCTGAAGCATATCATATTGCTGTTGTGTGGCTATATTCCCCCTGCCCACAGCTATCAATATCTGGTGTTCCCCCTTGGTGACAAACATCTTTGAACATATAGCATCATGATTCTCCCTTATGTCCTCCTGGAATGAGGAGTCAGCAGGTGGGTGTATATACACATATTCTGAAGGAGCAGTGGCTGCACATAAAGTGGTGTCCGGGAGTCCTGCATCGCTGCCAGTCTCATTAACATACGGTGGCACAAGTGTAGTTAGGTGTTGAGTCGGGGTGTAGTGCATCCCTTTAGCAGTGACTACTGGAAACAAGAACATTATTTGGCTGCCATTGGGTATAGTAAGATGGCCACCACCGGAAGTCAGTGAGGCATTATTTCTGGAAAAAGGGGATGGGGACGGCTGGTATGGGAGTGAATTGGCCACTGCGGGTGGGCTAGTCAAGTCAGGAGAATGTAGAGTACACACTTGTGGGCCGTCACATGTCATATACATCTTTAGTTTCTCTGGTAACATTTCTCCTTGATCACTCATCACCTCAGTCACACCGGCAGGTGTCCTCTGCCCCTCCTTCCCTCCTTTTTTATTAACTCCTTCCTAAACTTTTTTTGTGTTTATTTGCTCACACGGAGAATTGCCTCCAGCAGTCCCCAAGCAACCTTCTCTCTGGTGGTTTATGCTCTCACGGGGAATTTGCCTCTAGCAGTCCCCAAACAACTTACCAGAATCGGAGGGAGGCTATGTTTTTACTGAAAAGATGCAACATCTCTAGTCACGAACCGGTCTCAATCGATGCAGCTGCTCACCGACCCACCAGTTACAACCTATCTTTCCCGGAGGCTCAATACACAGATATTTATTACAACAGTATTCTATAGAATACTACAACGCCTGCCCTGAAACAATAACAATAAATATCAAACAGTATTCCATACCATAGAATACAATAACGCCTGTCCTTACCCACCTATACTAACAGCCTGCGTTCTCGTGTTAAACCCAATGCGTCTTAACAGTAATACATATGCAAAACGGCCTTCCCTCCTCGTCCAACACAAGGAAAATGTCTATACTTTCTATGTCTGATCTCTCAACGGGGCAGAGTACCGTGTATCATGGCTGATGGAGTTGGACGGATGGTTTGTGCTTAATCACGCTCAACCCCCGATATGGGCAACCAGGTAGTTACCGTCACCTAACATCCTCGTGCTCCGCCGTCCCCCTATGGATAACCGCCGCTCCCCGACTCACCAGTAAGTAATCACATATACATTATATACATGACACTTACCGTGATCTGGGGTTGATCAGGTCCCTTCGGTGAGCGGTGGGTCTCTGATAGGAGCGCCGTGCGGGGCCACGGGGTGCCTGGTTCCCTCACGGGGGTCCCTGTTCAGGCGACAATTGTTGAGGGTCTCAGTTCAATCACAAGTCCATCAGCCACTCCTAATTATTATATATTTAGGCAATTGTACACGTCTGCACACTGCAAGTAAATTATACGGACACCAGAGCCGTCTCAAGCCTTACTCATGCCTACGCCGTATGAGATTAAACACACTGCGCAGGCGTTTATTGAAACACACATTTTTATACAGAAAGCAAGAGGCGTGTTAGAATTCTGGAACTTTCTACAAAGTGATCATCTCCTAATTGGTCAATCCTTATCAAGTTATTTTAATACCTAAATTCTTCCCTTAATGGGCTGTCCCATTTTTCAGATATATATTCATGGAGCGTGGGCGCCATCTAGTGTATGACAGACAACATGACATTTCCAAATTAAAATATATGGAAAAAGAGAAGAGTTGTGATATTTTTAACCCTATAAATTCCATCCTTAACAGTATGTCCATGCTTATAATACAGTCATATGAAAAAGTTTTGGCACCCCTCTTAATCTTACTCTTTTTGTTTTGTTTAAAATAGTTTTTTGCAACAGCTATTTCAGTGTGATATATGTAAAAACTGATGGACACAGTAATAGTTCAGGTTTGAAATGAGGTTTATTGTACTAATGGAAAATGTGAAATATGCATTATTTCAAAAATTGACAGGTGCAAAAGTATGGGCACCTCAACAAAAAAGTGACATTAATATTTAGTAGATCCACCTTTTGCCTCTAGTGGCTTCCTGTAGCTGTTAATGAGTTCCTGGATCCTGGATGAAGGTATTTTAGACCATTCCTCTTTACAAAACAATTCCAGTTCAGTTAAGTTTGATGGTCGCCGAGCATGGACAGCCCGCTTCAAAACATCCCACAGATGTTCAATGATATTCAGGTCTGTGTCATTGGCCACACAGCCCTAAAGCATGATGGACCCTCCCCCAAATTTGACAGTGGGTAGCAAGTGTTTTTCTTGGAGTGCTGTGTTTTTGTGGTGCCATGCATAACACCTTGTTGTATGACCAAACAACTCAATCTTTGTTTCATCAGTCCACAGGACCTTCTTCCAAAATGAAACTGGCTTGTCCAAATGTGCTTTTGCATACCTCAGGTGATTCTGTTTGTGATGTGCATGCAGAAGCGGCTTCTTTCACATCACTCTCCCATACAGCTTCTCCTTGTGCAGTGTGCGCTGTATTGTTGACCGATGCACAGTGACACCATCTGCAGCAAAATGATGCTGCAGGTCTTTGGAGGGGGTCTGTGGATTGTTCTTGACTGTTCTCACCATTCTTCTTCTCTGCCTTTCTGATATTTTTGTTGGCCTGTCACTTCTGGCCTTTACAAGAACTGTCCCTGTGGTCTTCCATTTCCTTACTATGTTCCTCACAGTGGAAACTGACAGGTTAAATCTCTGAGACAACTTTTTGTATCCTTCCCCTAAACAACTATGTTGAACAATCTTTTTTTCAGATCATTTGAGAGCTGTTTTGAGGAGCCCATGATGCCACTCCTCAGAGAAGATGCAACTAGGAGAACAACTTGCAAGTGGACACCTGAAATAGCTTTTCTCATGATTGGATACACCAGGCTATAAAGTACAAAGCTCAATGAGGTTACTAAACCAATTTAGTGCTTCAGTAAAAAGTAGTTAGGAGTATTCAAATCATGAAAATCAGAAGGATGCCCATACTTTGGCACCTGCCAAATTTTGAAATAATGCATATTTCACATTTTTGTTTAGTACAATAAACCTCATTTCAATCCTGAAATATTACTGTGTCCATCAGTTATTACATATATCACACTGAAATAGCTGTTGCAAAAAACAATTTTAAACCAAAAAAAAAGAGTAAGATTAAGAGCGGTGCCCAAACTTTTTCATATGACTGTAAGAGCAGGGTCATGGACTCTACTAGTGGTAACTAGATTGGTTTATTTTGTTTAGTCTGTTTCTTAACAGCCTCTAGTATATTGACTCTGCTAGACTTCGTGTAGGCTAATTGATTAGGTATTGGTCCCTATGAAGTTCTGGTCTCTCAAGCCAATATGGGAAAGGGGATATAGGAGGTTCCAATTTTTCCATTTCAATTGGTATTTATTAAGGAGATTATTCCGAAGTGAGTAGGAAAATTCTAATGCATTGTGGCAAGCAATTTTTTCTATTGTTTCTTCTATTTTTGGTGGAAGATCGTTTTTCCAGTTCGCTGCGATATTGTTTTTGGCTGGAAGGATGATGTGTATTATTATTGCTCTATGTTGTGTTGGTAATTGGTCGACACCTATGAGTAGTAACGCAAACTCCTCTGTTATTTGTATGCGCGCTCTGGTGAC
>JARQOC010002011.1:0-31153 GCA_033576535.1 Allobates femoralis | reverse complement strand
TGGTAAGTTTGGGCCAGCTGCAGGGAGGGTGCTGGGCCGCTGTCCGGGGACTCTTTCAGCACAAGTATGTAAACTGCACAAAGTCCAGGTCAGGGTTCTGCTGGGCCAAGATATGCAGCTGAGTCCGGTGATGTGACCTTGAGACCAGAGCCCCTCAATAAATTTTTCAGTCAGTAGCTTATTTTCATCCCGGGCGCTCTCAGGGTCTACTTGTTTCATGGCCCTCAGCGCCACTTGCAGATTCAGTGCATAATCCCATATATTGTCCTGCGCCCCTTGCTCACTTTTAGCTCCACGGCCATACAGGTGTCAAAGGCAGCTTTTAATCTGGCAAATATTTGTTTAATCGTCCGTTTGTCCGTGTCTAGCCAGGATTTTACTTCCCGCTGGGCCGCACTGGTCAATTGGTCTATTAGCATGGTCACTCGCTGTTCCTCCATCATAGAGTACACCCCAAATAAACTTTTTAGTCTCTCCTTAAAATTATTCAGGTTATTGGCCTCCCTTGAATACTGTGGTAGCCAGGTTGCTCCCAGGATGTACGGCATCGTGAATGGCATGACAGATGCTGCTGCTGGCGCCAAGGCTGCGACCTCTTCTTCGGCGGCAGCATCACCAGGGCTGCGACCTGTTTCACCACAGATTGTTCTCCCTCTGTATTGGACATCTTTCCCTCTTAGTGAACGGCAGCCTGGTTCTCAGTCTTTATCGGCGGGTAGTCTACCGCTCCTCTGACGGGGAGTTTAGCTTGCTGGGGATTTCCGGCGCAGGCCTTCCTGTGTCGCATTGGCTGACATCAGAGCTCGGGTCTTTGTCTCTCTTCCCGCCATTTCCCAGGTTCCACCCACGATGGCGCACCCCTTCGTCTTCCCATGTGCCTCGTGGGGTAACAATGGGAACTATACACAGTTCAATAAAGTATATGGCACACAGTACCCCTTAATATCAGGCACGAGATCCTGTTAGTGATGCCAGGATCTCTGACAAGAACCAGGGCCATGGGATACTCGGAGACCGAGCTAGCGGTTCTGCTGGAGGAGTCATGGGATGGTTGAGGGCCTGGCTCCGTGGCACCAGAGGTCGAGTTTAAAGGCGTTGCAGGGGGGTAGTGGTTTGGGGATGGTTGTCATGACACCACCCGTGGCATGCAGCTATCAGTGCCCGTGGCTGCAGTGAAGGACCTCTGGGTATGAAGTGAGCGCAGCTGTGGTGGTTTCACTCCACACAGGTGGAGTGGATCCCCAGGGCAACCGGGAAAGTCTATGGTGGTGGTAGGCCATTGAAGGTGCAGGACTGAAGGCACTGAATGACCGTCAGACCTAAGGGTTGATGTCTCCATTACCTTTACTGGTGGTAGTGGCAAGTTTAATCCAGGGTACCATCCACAAGAGAAGTTGAGAGTCCAGGTGGCCTGGAAGCAAGTTGGGGAACTCCTCACCCAGCGAGTTCTGAGGCCTCCCTGTTGCACTACCCTTGGCGGGCCCTGGCTGCCTGTAGCTAGCTGCGACCCTCTCCTCCTGCATAAAGTCTCTCACCCGTATGGTAGGCAGCCCGAGCCCTTCCCAGGTACCACTCCTCTGGCTGCTGCTCCTGAGCTCTCTGGTGCTGCTGTGCCTTCTGGGCTTCACTGTGGCCGGGAGACTTGGAATCCCCCACCCTTTGGTTTTGGCTACTGGGCCTGGAATCCCTCACAACCTCATACTACAGTGTCCGCTTCTGGTGCTCTGAACTGGAGTGGGCCCGGAAACCAGCTCCACTCCCAAGACCTTCTTCTCCACTTCCTCAGACCATCTCCTTCGGGTCCCTCACACTGGCTGGTCTCTGTCCCAGGTCAAGCCTTACTCTGCTCCACTCCACAGGACCTCCTCACAGTCCTCCTAGGAACTTAACTGCCTAACCCCGCCCTAGGCCAGAATTTATAGGGGACCCCCCTAAATTTAGGTTTCAGAGCTCCCCCTTCTGGTCTAGAGTCGAGAAGGTGTGTGTGGTGGCTTACCTGGTGTGGATACATCTCTTTGCTCCCAAGTCTTGCTCCCAAGTACGACATAACCCATCGGGGGAGGCAATGTCATCGTGGCAACCGGACTCTGGGGTGACACACTAGTCCCTAAACTGATGAAATAGAATACTAAAAGGAGAAGATCAAAAAAACTTACCAAGCAGCCAAAGCTAATACTGAATGCATACACAGGATGCAGGAGACCTCCATTATAGAGATGGGTGCAACCCAGGTGCAAAATACTGATGAGACAGCCACTCATAACCTTCAAGGATGGAGGGGAGCGGTTGGTAGCATAAGTCGTGTGTGGCACTCCTGCGGTTTGGCTGCCACAAGTGGAATTTTCCCTACATTGTTAGTAATGCCATGTCTGAAGAGAATTGGAGCTCCCTATGCTGGGAGTCCAATGCATGCACACAGTGCGTTTGTCCGTGTCTAGCCAGGATTTTACTTCCCGCTGGGCCGCACTGGTCAATTGGTCTATTAGCATGGTCACTCGCTGTTCCTCCATCATAGAGTACACCCCAAATAAACTTTTTAGTCTCTCCTTAAAATTATTCAGGTTATTGGCCTCCCTTGAATACTGTGGTAGCCAGGTTGCTCCCAGGATGTACGGCATCGTGAATGGCATGACAGATGCTGCTGCTGGCGCCAAGGCTGCGACCTCTTCTTCGGCGGCAGCATCACCAGGGGCTGCGACCTGTTTCACCACAGATTGTTCTCCCTCTGTATTGGACATCTTTCCCTCTTAGTGAACGGCAGCCTGGTTCTCAGTCTTTATCGGCGGGTAGTCTACCGCTCCTCTGACGGGGAGTTTAGCTTGCTGGGGATTTCCGGCGCAGGCCTTCCTGTGTCGCATTGGCTGACATCAGAGCTCGGGTCTTTGTCTCTCTTCCCGCCATTTCCCAGGTTCCACCCACGATGGCGCACCCCTTCGTCTTCCCATGTGCCTCGTGGGGTAACAATGGGAACTATACACAGTTCAATAAAGTATATGGCACACAGTACCCCTTAATATCAGGCACGAGATCCTGTTAGTGATGCCAGGATCTCTGACAAGCCCCAGGGCCATGGGATACTCGGAGACCGAGCTAGCGGTTCTGCTGGAGGAGTCATGGGATGGTTGAGGGCCTGGCTCCGTGGCACCAGAGGTCGAGTTTAAAGGCGTTGCAGGGGGGTAGTGGTTTGGGGATGGTTGTCATGACACCACCCGTGGCATGCAGCTATCAGTGCCCGTGGCTGCAGTGAAGGACCTCTGGGTATGAAGTGAGCGCAGCTGTGGTGGTTTCACTCCACACAGGTGGAGTGGATCCCCAGGGCAACCGGGAAAGTCTATGGTGGTGGTAGGCCATTGAAGGTGCAGGACTGAAGGCACTGAATGACCGTCAGACCTAAGGGTTGATGTCTCCATTACCTTTACTGGTGGTAGTGGCAAGTTTAATCCAGGGTACCATCCACAAGAGAAGTTGAGAGTCCAGGTGGCCTGGAAGCAAGTTGGGGAACTCCTCACCCAGCGAGTTCTGAGGCCTCCCTGTTGCACTACCCTTGGCGGGCCCTGGCTGCCTGTAGCTAGCTGCGACCCTCTCCTCCTGCATAAAGTCTCTCACCCGTATGGTAGGCAGCCCGAGCCCTTCCCAGGTACCACTCCTCTGGCTGCTGCTCCTGAGCTCTCTGGTGCTGCTGTGCCTTCTGGGCTTCACTGTGGCCGGGAGACTTGGAATCCCCCACCCTTTGGTTTTGGCTACTGGGCCTGGAATCCCTCACAACCTCATACTACAGTGTCCGCTTCTGGTGCTCTGAACTGGAGTGGGCCCGGAAACCAGCTCCACTCCCAAGACCTTCTTCTCCACTTCCTCAGACCATCTCCTTCGGGTCCCTCACACTGGCTGGTCTCTGTCCCAGGTCAAGCCTTACTCTGCTCCACTCCACAGGACCTCCTCACAGTCATCCTAGGAACTTAACTGCCTAACCCCGCCCTAGGCCAGAATTTATAGGGGACCCCCCTAAATTTAGGTTTCAGAGCTCCCCCTTCTGGTCTAGAGTCGAGAAGGTGTGTGTGGTGGCTTACCTGGTGTGGATACATCTCTTTGCTCCCAAGTCTTGCTCCCAAGTACGACATAACCCATCGGGGAAGGCAATGTCATCGTGGCAACCGGACTTTGGGGTGACACACTAGTCCCTAAACTGATGAAATAGAATACTAAAAGGAGAAGATCAAAAAACTTACCAAGCAGCCAAAGCTAATACTGAATGCATACACAGGATGCAGGAGACCTCCATTATAGAGATGGGTGCAACCCAGGTGCAAAATACTGATGAGACAGCCACTCATAACCTTCAAGGATGGAGGGGAGCGGTTGGTAGCATAAGTCGTGTGTGGCACTCCTGCGGTTTGGCTGCCACAAGTGGAATTTTCCCTACATTGTTAGTAATGCCATGTCTGAAGAGAATTGGAGCTCCCTATGCTGGGAGTCCAATGCATGCACACAGTGCCCGATCCCTAACCAAGAAGTTGAACATTAGGACCTATCTTTTTCTGGTTTAGCTCAGTCTCTGTTTGGGTGGAGGGGTTAGTTGCAGTAAGGCTGGGTTCACATTTGCGTTGTGAACACAGCGTAACCGAACGCAGCCATGCGCACTGTGTTCCTATGTTTAACATGGGAACGCATAGTACCTGCGTTTGGCTGCGTTCAGTTGCGGTTGCGTTGAAATGCGCATAAAGTGTGCCCTCTCCGAACGCAACATGATGCATTTTTTGTGCGTTCACGGGCACTTGTTTTATCAGCAAGCGTCCACGGGCGCACAAAGAATGCATGGAACTCAATGGATCCGAAGTGTCCTCCACATGACAACGCAGGAGAATGCTGCGGATCACATTGAAATCTCTCCCGGCGGCCGCTCATCTCTCGGTTGCCAACGGGAGTTCAGCGGCACCCGCCGCTGCTCTCTCAGGGGCCGCCAAGACTGCTGATTGGATGGCTGGGCACCATGCTATGTGAATGCATGCGGAGAATCTCTGCTGCATCCACAACATTATGGCAGCATTTGGCACTGCGTTTGAGCCTGAATGCCAGATGAATGCAGACACGAACGCTAGTGAGAACTTAGCCTTAGGGAGAGAAAAGAAGGACAAAGGGTCTGGGGAAGAGAGCTGAAGCTTCTTGTCCCACAGACCAGGCTGCTTGCAGGGAACCAGTCCCTAGTCTACTCGGGATTGCATAGCCTGAGGGCAGAAGCTGGAGACTACTGAATTCCATGTTTACTGGTCACTTACAGCAAGTGGAACTTCCAGGGCACAGTGATACAGAGGCCCAGAGAGCTGTTAGAAGATACAGCTGCTCACAGGGTCCGTATTGCTTGCCTGGCTGAAGGTACTGACATGGAGCGAGAGGGAGTACAGGACAGCTCATATGCACCCTCAAACCCATTAAAACTACTTAAAGGGAACCAACCACCTCAGATGACGACTATAAGCTGTTAATACATGTCCCTGCACCCTACCTACACCATTCCACCTATGTTTTTCTTAAGAATATTGATAAATGTAAACCGAAATATACACTTTATAAAATTACATGCCTGTGTACTTCTGGGCGTCTCCTTCTGGGTCAGTTACTAGAGGGCTGTGTCTCCAGCAGCATGACTGGCTTCTCTAGCCCTCCCTCTTACTTTGCAGGACATCACATGAAGGGACGGGAGCTGCCTTGCGTGCCCGCCCACTGATAGATAACATCACGCCCTTCATGTGACGTCCTGCAAAGTAAGAGGGAGGGCTAGAGAAGCCAGTCATGCTGCTGGAGACACAGCCCTCTAGTAACTGACCCAGAAGGAGACGCCCAGAAGTACACAGGCATGTAATTTTATAAAGTGTATATTTCGGTTTACATTTATCAATATTCTTAAGAAAAACATAGGTGGAATGGTGTAGGTAGGGTGCAGGGACATGTATTAACAGCTTATAGTCGTCATCTGAGGTGGTTGGTTCCCTTTAAGTCACCAGGAAAGCTAATTCTCTGACCCAGCAGAGCGGACTACAATTCCCATCAGACTGACCAGACTGCCTATGTTCTGTTCTAACAAGATGGACTGAGGGATCATGAAGCTAAACAGGCAGCTAAACCAGTATACTGAGTCCAATAAGGAGACTGTAGATGAAGTTTGTTTTTTGAACATTGTAGTATAATTTGGTGAAACTGGGGACAGTAGGGATCCATACAATTAGTGCATGAATGATATTGCAGAAAATACATATCACAGATGAGCTATACAATATGCATGGAACATTTAATAAGCTAACCTAGGATATAACTAACTAAGCTGAGGTAACATTAGAGCAGAAAATAGCTGCAGAAAACATAAACTCTCACCAGTACTGCGATCGCAAGAGGGACGAAATGGAGGGTCTCTTCTTGAATGCAGCATGAAGGGAAAATAGAGACTGAACTTCCATAGTGCATTGCAAAGGGGAGGAGAGTCAGACATAAAAAAATAGAAACTGAGTCAATAAAGGTTTGGCCACTAGAAGGAGCTAAAGCAGTATAAGTCACTAGATAAGGGTTATAAGCTTCCTAACGGTGCAGAACCTTCTACAGACATGTTAGTGAACAAACATGCAGTATTATTGTAAAGTAAACAATAAGAAATAACAGATTAGATGCTGGGGACAGAACAGCATACCTGGTGGGTGCAAATGTACTATTCTGGACTTTCTGCAACATCGTAGCAAAATGTAAAGCAAAAAGACTGTTTCCTACTACAGTATTTATTGGTCTGCTGCCCTGTACTCATCACTCTCACTACAACCCCCATCATCCTCACCACAAGCAGCTAACCCTGATTGGGAAGGGTTAACCATCTTCACTGCTATACCACCTATCTCCCAGGGCTTATCTGCAATGCCAGCCACCCGAAGGCTGGAAATCCCAACTGGCATCACAAACTTATTATTTTTCTTTTGTTTATTTTTCTCCATTTTTATTCTCACCTTTTAATTTTAGCCAGGACCACGGCCCTTGGGCGCAACCACCGTGATCCTGACCACTGGCCCAGCTACTGGATACCCCAGTCCTTTGCACTTCACATTTGCAAACTGATAAGGTTTGCATAGGGCTTGCACCTGGGCTGCACTCATCTTTATAGTGGAGGTTTCCTGCATCCTGTGTGTGCATTTAGTATTAGGTTTGGCTCCTTGGTAAGTTTTTTTGATGCTCTCCTATTAGTATTCTATTTAATCAGTTTAGGGACTAGCAAATGTGAGGACTAGTGATGGGCGAGCACTAAAATGCTCAGGTGCTCAATGCACGGGTCGAGCATATCGAAATGCTCAGGTGCTCGACCCAACCACAGAGCCCACTGTTAACCTATTGGAAACTCAAGCATTTTTCCGATGGCACTCCCAGCGATCTGCAGAAAGCCTAAAAATGTCACAAATGTATAAGAACAGTGCTCAAATGACATGAGAGCAGCATGGGGAAGACCCGTGTAAGCATTTCTGACTCCCAGATCACTGCTGTGAACAATGTTGTCTGAGTATTACGCCACTTTTACGGACTCACAATAAAACATACAAAAACGAAACTTAAATTGATTTTCCTGGGGAAAATGTTAAGGGCTCATACCGTATATACTCGTGTATAAGCCGAGTTTTTCAGCCCAAAATTTGGGCTGAAAAGTCTCCCCCTTGGCTTATACATGGGTCATATACGGTATATAAGGTGGGGGCTGTGTCCCGGGGCTGTGGAGGCTGGAGGAGGTGGGGGGAGCTTCTGTATGAGCGGCCCCGTCACGTGGGGCCTTTCATTAAATATGCACTGCTTCCCCCTGTCAATCAGCGGCAGGGGGAAGCAGTGCATATAGCCCCCAAATGCTGGCACTCGCCCCCCCCTTGTAAGGGCCCCCCCCCCGATGGTTATATTACCATTCCGGACTTCTGATCAGCGCCGCTCCTCGGTGCTCCTTGCTGCTCCGTCCGTCCTGCTACATCCGGGATCTCCGGCCGTCGCAGGCATATGACGTCATCGCGCGACGGCCGGGGATCCCAGATGTAGCAGGACGGGAGCCGCGAGGACGGAGCGCCGAGGAGCAGCGCTGATCAGAAGACCGGGATGGTAAGAGAAGCGGGGGGGGGGCCCTTGCAAGGGGGGGCGAGTGCCAGCATTTGGGGGCTGCTGGGGACCCCCAGGGGGCTGCTGGGGACCCCCTGGGGGCTGCTATATGTACCCCTGGGGGCCTGCTGTATACCACTAGGGCTGCTGTATACTACCACTGGGGCTGCTGGGGCTGCTATATACTACCACTGGGGCTGCTGTATACTACCACTAGGGCTGCTATATACTACCACTGGGGCTGCTATATACTACCACTGGGGCTGCTATATACTACCACTGGGGCTGCTGTATACTACCACTGGGGTTGCTATATACTACCACTGGGGCTGCTATATGTACCCCTGGGGGCCTGCTGTATACCACTAGGGCTGCTGTATACTACCACTGGGGCTGCTGGGGCTGCTATATACTACCACTGGGGCTGCTATATACTACCACTAGGGCTGCTATATACTACCACTGGGGCTGCTATATACTACCACTGGGGCTGCTGTATACTACCACTGGGGCTGCTGTATACTACCACTGGGGCTGCTGTATACTACCATTGGGGCTGCTATATACTACCACTGGGGCTGCTATATACTACCACTGGGGCTGCTGTATACTACCACTGGGGCTGCTATATACTACCACTGGGGTTGCTATATACTACCACTGGGGCTGCTATATACTACCACTGGGGCTGCTATATACTACCACTGGGGCTGCTGTATACTACCACTGGGGCTGCTATATACTACCACTGGGGCTGCTATATACTACCACTGGGGCTGCTATATACTACCACTGGGGCTGCTGTATACTACCACTGGGGCTGCTATATACTACCACTGGGGCTGCTATATGTACCCCTGGGGCCTGCTGTATACCACTAGGGCTGCTGTATACTACCACTGGGGCTGCTATATACTACCACTGGGGCTGCTATATACTACCACTGGGGCTGCTGTATACTACCACTGGGGCTGCTATATACTACCACTGGGGCTGCTGTATACTACCACTGGGGCTGCTATATACTACCACTGGGGCTGCTATATACTACCACTGGGGCTGCTGTATACTACCACTGGGGCTGCTGTATACTACCACTGGGGCTGCTGTATACTACCACTGGGGCTGCTATATACTACCACTGGGGCTGCTGTATACTACCACTGGGGCTGCTGTATACTACCACTGGGGCTGCTATATACTACCACTGGGGCTGCTGTATACTACCACTGGGGCTGCTGTATACTACCACTGGGGAGGCCTGTATACCACTGGGGGGGCCTGTATACCACACTGCTGGGGGCTGTATACCTGTGCTGGGGTCCACCCTCGGCTTATACACGAGTCAATAGGTTTTTCCAGATTTTTGGGGCAAAAGTAGGGGGGTCGGCTTATACACGGGTCGGCTTATACACGAGTATATACGGTACTTACTTGCGAGACAGTGTTGGTGTACTTTTATTTTTTTTTTTATTACATTAAAGATTTAAAAAAAAAACAAAAACTGGGAGGCACTCTAATGCCATTTGGAAGAGACGTGGAGGAGGGCCTCATTAAATAATGTTCCCATTATTAGGAAGTGTTTTTCCCATAATGTTACCCTTGCCCTATGCAGGACTGCCAAAAATTAGGAGGCACTTCAATGCCCCTTGGAAGAGATGTGAAGGAGGGCTTTATTAAAAAATGAATGTTCCCTTTATTAGGAAGGAAGTGGGTCTCCAATACTGTTGCCCTATGCAGGGGTGCCAAAAATTGGGAGGCACTCCAATGCCCCTTGGAAGAGATATGAAGGAGGGCCTCATTAAATAATTAATCCCATCTGCAGCCTCTGTGCTGTATGTCAGCCGGGAGGCTGCAGATGTGGTTAATAAGGTGGTTATGTATGTTTAACCCCATGGTGCTGTCATGCCAAGTTGTGTCTGGTTATGTCCACACTCCCTGGACACAACCTGGCATGTCATACTGTGTCTGCAGGGGTTAATGCATCTTTTTATTAAAAGCAGGCACTTACCGCACTTCACTAAATTCCCGTATTCTCCAGCGGTCTGCAGGACTCGGTCAGGCATGACCTGGCATGACATCACCATTGAGTTAAACATACATAACTGGCTTATTAACCGCATCTGCAGCCTCCCGGCTGACAAGCAGCACAGAGGCTGCAGATGGGGTTAATAAGCCGGTTAACCCTGGGAAATTCAAACACCGCTGCATCAAAGCAGTGATGTTTGTAATTGCTGGGTTGCCGGCACATCCACCAATCAGCTGTCACCGCTGTGACAGCAGCGGTGAAAGCTGAATGGTTAAAGAGGATGGTAAAAGCTATCCATGGTGCTGAAAATAAAACTTCAGCACCATGGATAGCTTTTACCGGCTGCTTGAACTATTCAGCTTTCACCGCTGCTGACACAGCAAGGACAGCTGATTGGTGGATGTGCCAGCAGCCCGGCAATTACAAACACCGCACAGCAGCGGTGTTTGATCCAATCAGCATTCACCGCTGCTGTCACAGCGGTGATAGCTGATTGGTGGCTGCGCCAGCAACCTGTCAAATTCAAACACTGCTGCTTTGACAGCAGCGGTGTTTGAATATTCCGGTAAATGCTGTCAACGGCCCTGATGTTTGCGTCAGGACCGCGGACAGGATCACACATAATTGCACCACACACTCACGCAGTACACTCGCAGCACACACACATGCATATAGTCATGCACACATACCCACACGCACCACACTCGCACCACACTCACAGAAGACACGCACAACACTCGCATCACTGTAATGCATCAAAAACGCTCCGTGTTTGATGCATGACAGTGTGCCTCCAACCTTAGTTACATACTCAGCATTAGCCACAATCAATGTGCCAATCTCAGAATTCCAGGTTATGTGCAATACACTTGAAACCACAAAAGAATTTACCTACTCAGTAAACCAATCAAAGTATACAATTAATTAACTGAAAAAGCAATGTAAAACAAGTGTGAGTTATCTATAGAAATCTCTGGGATGACACACTGAGTATAAACTTAACACTAACAATAAGAAAGCATGAACCTGAAACAGTGACTTTATACATATAACCTGAGGATATCCGGTTGTCTTAACGCTACAATACCGTTAACCTCTGAAGGAATCTCATGCAGGCCTACAATGCACTTTGGCTGCAGCCAGTCCCCAAAAAAAAAACATTTGGCGCCAAAAAAACTCAGCTATTGCAAAACAGCAAAATTCCGTGGTTTGCCAGCCAATGTCAAGTTCACATGTCTGGTACTTTAGTTCTGTAGCCTCGGGGTACAATCTGTGGAGCACTCTTTACCAGGGCTTGTCAGGATCCTCTCAATGGGGATGGCACCAATCCTCGTCTAAAGGCCACTTCACACACACAGATATCTGAGTCCAATATCTGAACAGATCTCTGGTTGCAGTGAAATCATGGATACATTGTTCCATTTTGTGGCTGTGTACAACATGGAGCAATGTATCCATGATTTCACTGCAACCAGAGATCTGTTCAGATATTGGACTCAGATATCTGTGTGTGTGAAGTGGCCTTAAAGGGAACCAACCACCTCAGATCACCCTAATACACAGTTAGTACATGTCCCTGCACCCTAAGGATACCTTTCCAGCACTGTTTTTGTGTAAAATCTTGCATTAGTATAACTGATAAAAAGAGTTTATAAGCTTACTAGCCTGGAGACTTCTGGGCGTATCCCTCCTTCTGTTATACTTCAGGGCTGTGCATTGCATGTCTGTGCTCCCCCTCCCTCCATGCCTGCTGCCCTGCCCTGATGGGTGTGATCGTTATCTCCTCTGCACAGAGGGAGGGGGAGCACAGCCATGCAATGAATGCACAGCCCTGAAGTATAACAGAAGGAGGGATACGCCCAGAAGTCTCCAGGCTAGTAAGTTTATAAACTCTTTATACGAGTTATACTAATGCAAGATTTTACACAAAAACAGTGCTGGAAAGGTATCCTTAGGGTGCAGGGACATGTACTAACTGTGTATTAGGGTGATCTGAGGTGGTTGGTTCCCTTTAACCTCTAAAAGCTATTCTGAGTCTCTCTTCAGCAGGCTGACTGATTTCTCACAGGCAAGATGTCCTCTGTGGTCTTTCAGTTCCTCGCCACGTGGTGCACTCAGCACAAGATTTCTGTCTCAGCTCAGCAAAAATGTCCCAAAGTTCCAGGGTCAAACAGCTCTCTCAGGCACTCTTATTCTAAGGCAGTGACACAGTTCTTGTCAGCAGGGGCGTAACTACAACAGGTGCAGGGGTTGCGATCGCACCCGGGCCCTGCAGCCTAGGGGGGGCCCAAAAGTCCCTTTGGCCCATAGAAAAAGACTAATACTATTAAAGATTTGCAATAATTGGGGGCCCCATTGGAGCTTTCGCATCGGGGCCCCATGACCTGAAGATACGCCACTGCTTGTCAGGGTAATGGTCACTTTACACGCGGCTACATTTCTAGCTTATCCACAGGTAACTTACTGGCTGCAGTGAAATCATGGAGACATTATTCCATTTGTACACAGCAACAAGATAGAACCATGTCTCCATGATTTCACTGTAGCCAGTACCTGTGGATAAGCTAGAAATGTAGCCGCGTGTAAAGTGGCCATAAGAGATCAACAGCTTTCACAGGCACACTTGCCGAGACATAGCAGCCATGTCAGAAACTAGTCTCTTCACTGCTCTCATTCTCCCACTCTGTAGCCTGTGTTTCATCACACAGCAGATCTCACTCCATGCTTCCCTTAACCATGAGTCTGCTCTCTGCTGCTGATATGGGGTTCTCTAGCCAAGCCCCTGCTGGTTAGCTCAGGCAGGCAAAACTCACTGGGTCCTAGTGCTCTCCTGATATTACTAAAGTTCACACTCTTACACTAGTGTGACTCTACCCTTACACAGTACATACTAGGAGCACTTTTTTAAGATTAGCACAGTACAAGAACATATTTTTTCACACATCCTATTTTGGAACTGATTATTATTTCAAGCTCTATTGAATAAAATGCACTTTGTTCATTAAACAACCCTTTTAAACCACTGTCTGCATCTAATATCAAAGTTTTAGGCACAGTAGTTGACATCAGCACTATCATTAGTTACTGTGAAACCTTTTCAAATCAGATTGAATTTCCTGAATTGCAGAACAATTGTAAAAGTACATCAAGATTATTGTCAGTATAGGCTGAAAATGTATTTTATTGGTAGCTTGTAACCACTGGAGAAACACATATGGTGAAATATTGAATAAATATTAATATTGTAATACAGTGCAAACAAGGCTACTTGCGTATTGACCTGACTTAAAATAGTGCGAAAATGATCATCCAAAGGTTGATTGAACCTCCATTAATCCAGTTTGGTACCATTTATAACGGAAATTCTTCCTGTTCACTGGAGTGGGATATATTTCAAGCTGAATAAGAGGTGGCCTAATACGTACAGACTGTCAGTAAAGATGAAGCTTTTAGATGTGAAATATAAGGCCAGCCTTGTTTTTTATGACTGTGTAATTGACCCATCTGCTTGACCCCTCCACTTCATTATTCCTCACACATGCAGAACTATATGCATAGTTTATGAATGCATATAAATATGCTTATATTTATGGATTTTCCAATGCTGACTGTTGAGCGTTGTATAGGGGCCTTATTTTATACAACAAGAACTGACATTTATACTGTATTTCTTATATTTATAGCCACCTTTATTATTCCCTCACCCCACATCTTTGATAACCGTTTTTTATTTAGCATCTGTATGCAGGAAGTTGATTTGCATAATTTGATGCATTTGCGACCTTTGTTATTTCATGCTAATTGCTTCCCAATACTTGATAACCCTCCATACATACACATATGTGTCTGTAAAAAGGAGGGGGTAGCTTGCCTTCATTTTTAACTCTTGTACTTATTTAGGTATTTTTTAGCAAATACCCTATAAATAAATGTCTTTTGATAGCTACAAATAGAAAAAGAACCATGCTGTTCCCTTTAGGAAGTATGTCATAAGCAAGGAGATAACCATTTCAACCAAACTTTTATTGCCACCATGATAAAATGAGCCTTTCTCACACAAATTCAAAATGGCTTCTAAATAATTAGCCAAAAAATATGATCATATTTAATATAGTACCAAAGGTGATCAATGCAGATTATTAATTGTTTAGGTCTCACCCATTCTTTAATGGTAGGCAAATGATCCATCTTGCCACATGTAAATTCTCCTGCTATTACAAAGGCAGTACGAAGTGGGACCTATATTTAAAGTCCTGGCCAAAAGTGTTGGCACCATTGAAATTTATAAATTAGTAGATATTGTACACTGGAGCAAGTCAATAGGGGACTTTGACTAATATAGGGGTGTTAGCCAAAGGGTTGCTGCTAGGAGATCGTGGAGGGGCACCGTGTATGCGCCCTCTATTTTAATCGTTTAATAGGTGCAAATATTTGGTGCCCATTATCAATGGCGTACAAAAATATGTATTCATAGGTATTGCTAATTCTTAATTGGGGTGTGTATTAGTCAAAATGTACAAATCATGGTTGAACTAATTTTACACTATACTCTCTGGGTAAACAGAAACCCAGATCAGGATTATTAGAATGATTAAAAAGTAAAATTAAAAAGTAAAATTAAGGTTAAACAAAATTAAAATATCTTAAAATGTATTTGTTTGATAAGATAAGTATCATGGTAATGCTATACAGGAGAGTTCCCTTTAGATATGAGGGTCCAATGGCGGAAACTGATCTGGACACTCATGACCAATGGCAATTACATGTTCTGTACATAATTTCACATAAAACTCCAAAAATGGGATTAACAAAACTGATGGCAACCTCAACTTAACCCCTTATGGTACCTTTACACGCCGCTACAACAGGATGCATACAACCCGCTACAGGCTACGATTGTAGCTTGTCGCGCCAATATCGCCCGTAATAGCGGCGTGTGAAGACGGGACGACACAGCCGGCTACAGATACCTCTGTATCCGTGCACTGCCCATAAACAGATGGCTACATCGCCGATTGTAGCGAGCTGTATCGGCGTGTAAAGAAGCTACAGAAGGGAACTCTGGACACCCGGCGATGTAGCTGCAATGTAGCTAAGGCGTGACCCAGGCTCCGTGTTACCGCGCCCCTTCTGCGATCATTGGTGGAAGATGCTGCGTTACGATTGGCCCATGCCTCACAGCCCTCCATCTTGGCTGAGCTGTCTCTTCAGCACTACACATACGCGCCGTATGCACGATCATATAGTAGTACAATTACGCGGACACAGACTTGAACGAAAATTCATAAATGGCTCATGATCTACATACAGTGTGCACATCCTCTCAACACATGATAACGAATAATGCTGTACACAGCGCACAAGTGTGTGTTACGTACCGCTCTGGCTTATTGTACAGCAGCTGCCGTAGAAGTGTTCCGTGTGTGGCACTGCGCGCAGCGCGCACACAGATGCACACAAACCCATACCACATCGAAAGAGATTACTCAGTACACAGATCATAGCCGTGTTGTACGCACTGCACTGTGGGTCTTCTGTAGTAGGGGCCGCATAAGTGTGTCGGCCGTGTCACTGCGCGTTGGCCTACTTAAAAAGGTGCGTCACCCCGACAGCGGCCGTAATGACGTCATGACGTTGGTTTCATTTTCACTCTGCCTGCAAGGTGCCAGCCCCGCCTCTGCACACACCATAGCAGTCATGGCAGCCGTTCACCGCGCTGCAACGTGGGGGATGGCGGAGCTGATCATCCTGATTGATCAGTGTGACCGTCAGGACTATTGGGGCCACCATCACCACCGGCACCCCAGGCTGCGCAATCGGCGCACCGTTCGGCGGATCCAGCGGGCCCTGCTCTGCCAACTGGGGGTAGAGAGGACAGTAAAAGCGATCCAAAAAAAGATCGCTGACTTGAAGCACAAGTGCCCAGGTCGCATACTGGACATCCGTGCCAGGATTGCCAGGCTGCGTGGTGAGTAATTGTTGGCCCAAAACACACCGCCACATGTGCATGTCCCACAATACACAAAAAAGGATGGCAACATATGACAAGGGACAGTGTGGCCTACACAATCAAACACATCTTCACAGTGTTGTGGTCATCCACTCAGCCCTAAAAATGTCTCACACGCACAGTACATGCATACAACATGAGTGTATGCATCCACCATCACCTGGTTGATGCTAAGTAAGGCTGGGGTCACACACACAGATATATGGCCAGATATTGTTGGCAGATCTCTGTTTGCAGTCAAATCATGGACAGATTGTTACATTTGTACACAGCCTCAAAATGGAACAATGTGTCCATGATTTCACTGCAACCAGAGATCTGTGAACAATATCTGCCCAGATATCTGTGTGTGTGACCCCAGCCTTAGCCGTCAAATACATAGCCACACAAGCTATTTGTAGGACAACAATGTGTAGGTACGATATTAGAACGTGTTTTGTGTTCAAATTTCAAACTAGATGCCGAATCGTCATTTGAAGAAGGGCCCCATGCCCCACCCCCAGGTGGCCCATCCAGAACACCGCCACATCAGGCTGAAGTGGCACCCTTGGCCCCAAGCTCAACACCTTCCCCAGGGCCTCAGGAGCCACACGTGCCCTCACCTACCGGGACAGAGGACCTGGAGGAGCAGTCAGCACCTGGCAGCCCGCTGGAGTGTGACCAGCTGTCCCCATCTTCTTGGCTGCCGGAGGAACACATCACCTCCCCACAGGAGGGCGAGGAGCTGCAAGCACCTGGCGGCCCAGAGGAGGGTTTGCCCCGTAGCCCAGGACCACTTTTGCCCCTAAACCACATAATGTGGCCACGGAGCCCCAGCCCGGGAGTAACACCACCTCCCACTGTCTCGAGCTCAGTGGCGAGTCCTGGGGTGACCATGTCCCCACACAGTGACTATGGTGGTAAGTGTGTTATGTTGCCACAGACACCCTGCACACTGTTCCTTAAATTTCATCTTGATCAAAACTATTTCTCTAAACAAAGTAAACCATGTTGGTTCACCATTTTTGCAGATGGTGAACGTGCGGGTGCATATGGATGGAGCTTGACCCCATCTCTCTCCCCGTCTGATGGTGAAGTGGAGTTGGAGGAACAGGGTAAGTGGATGGTTGTGGCCAGTCATGACTACCCATCAGCAGCGACGGCTGTGTACTAAAGTGTGTGTTTACTCCTAATACAGGTGCCCCTACCATGGAGGAATTCATCCTGGCCCATCAGGCATTTGTCGGCCGTATGACCATGGCTCTACAGCGTGGGCTGCAGGACCTTGGCCGGCTGGCTCAAATGCTGGCGGCCCTACAGCCACAACCAGGGGCGTAACTAGAACTGGCAGGGCCCCATAGCAAACTTTTGAACGGGGCCCCCTCCAAGACATGCCCCCAATGACACGCCCCTCCAAGACACGCCCCCCAAATGACACGCCCCTTCAAGACACACCTCCTTACAGGCCCCAGCAGTATATACAGCAGCCCCAGTGGTATACCGCAGCCTCTCCAGTGGTATATACAGGCCCCAGCAGTATTACAGCAGCCTCCGCAGTGGTGGTATATACAGGCCCCAGTGGTGGTATACAGGGCCCCTGGTGGTGGTATATACAGGCCCCTGGTGGTGGTATACAGGGCCCCTGGTGGTGGTATATACAGGCCCCTGGTGGTGGTATATACAGGCCCCTGGTGGTGGTATATACAGAGCCCCTGGTGGTAGTATACAGAGCCCCTGGTGGTGGTATATACAGGCCCCTGGTGGTATTATACAGAGCCCCTGGTGGTGGTATATACAGGCCCCTGGTGGTAGTATACAGAGCCCCTGGTGGTAGTATACAGGTCCCTGGTGGTAGTATACAGGCCCCTGGTGGTATATACAGAGCCCCTGGTGGTAGTATACAGAGCCCCTGGTGGTAGTATACAGGCCCCTGGTGTTGGTAGTATACAGAGCCCCTGGTGGTAGTATACAGGCCCCTGGTGGTAGTATACAGGCCCCTGGTGGTGGTAGTATACAGAGCCCCTGGTGGTGGTAGTATACAGAGCCCCTGGTGGTGGTAGTATACAGAGCCCCTGGTGGTAGTATACAGGCCCCTGGTGGTATATACAGAGCCCCTGGTGGTGGTAGTATACAGAGCCCCTGGTGGTAGTATACAGGCCCCTGGTGGTAGTATACAGGCCCCTGGTGGTAGTATACAGGCCCCTGGTGGTGGTAGTATACAGAGCCCCTGGTGGTAGTATACAGGCCCCTGGTGGTGGTAGTATACAGAGCCCCTGGTGGTGGTAGTATACAGAGCCCCTGGTGGTGGTAGTATACAGAGCCCCTGGTGGTGGTAGTATACAGAGCCCCTGGTGGTAGTATACAGAGCCCCTGGTGGTAGTATACAGGTCCCTGGTGGTAGTATACAGGCCCCTGGTTGTATATACAGAGCCCCTGGTGGTATATACAGAGCCCCTGGTGGTAGTATACAGAGCCCCTGGTGGTAGTATACAGGCCCCTGGTGTTGGTAGTATACAGAGCCCCTGGTGGTAGTATACAGGCCCCTGGTGGTGGTAGTATACAGGCCCCTGGTGGTGGTAGTATACAGAGCCCCTGGTGGTGGTAGTATACAGAGCCCCTGGTGGTGGTAGTATACAGAGCCCCTGGTGGTAGTATACAGGCCCCTGGTGGTATATACAGAGCCCCTGGTGGTAGTATACAGAGCCCCTGGTGGTGGTAGTATACAGAGCCCCTGGTGGTGGTAGTATACAGAGCCCCTGGTGGTAGTATACAGGCCCCTGGTGGTATATACAGAGCCCCTGGTGGTGGTAGTATACAGAGCCCCTGGTGGTAGTATACAGGCCCCTGGTGGTAGTATACAGGCCCCTGGTGGTAGTATACAGGCCCCTGGTGGTAGTATACAGAGCCCCTGGTGGTGGTAGTATACAGGCCCCTGGTGGTGGTAGTATACAGAGCCCCTGATGGTACATACAAAACCCTGGTGGTAGTATACAGGCCCCTGGTGGTGGTAGTATACAGAGCCCCTGGTGGTAGTATACAGGCCCCTGGTGGGTATATACAGGCCCCCCACTCCTCCTCTGCTGCACACGTCACCTGTAAAGGAATACATCATACTTACTTATCTCTGCCGGCTGCCGCCGCTCTGCACCGCGCTCCGTCTTCATCCAGCTTCTTCCTGGTTGTGACGTCATTTCCTGCGCCCGGCGGTCACAACCAGGAAGAAGCTGGATGAAGACGGAGCGCGGTGCAGAGCGGCGGCAGCCGGCAGAGATAAGTAAGTATGATGTATTCCTTTACAGGTGACGTGTGCAGCAGAGGAGGAGTGGGGGACCTGTATATACACACTGGGGGCCTGTAGCTGACCGGATAGCAGCGTAGCGGCGCTGGGTCCGGGCCCCCCACAAGGGCCGGGCCCCAAAGCGACTGCTACGTCTGCTATGCCGGTAGTTACGCCCCTGGCCACAACATGGATCACACCCATGAATTAGATGGATGCATTGTATCCTGGCCAAACATGGCCCCAAAAACTGTTGTCCTAGTTGGACCCTACAATATTCACACGTTGGCTTGTTGCCTTGAAAAAGTTAAAAATTCTTTATTTTTTTGGCCCCCGTTGGGCTCTTTTCTTATAGTGTCCCACATTGGGACCATCACGAGTGTGGACTGGCTAGCCCTTTGCCTTCTTTACCTATCCTGGCACACATTGGGACCATCACGAGTGTGGACTGGCTAGCCCTTTGCCTTCTTTACCTATCCTGGCCCACATTGGGACCATCACGAGTGTGGACTGGCTAGCCCTATCTGGCCTAAGCATTCTGTGTATTATGCCAAATGTCTGTGACACATGTATGTTTTCAATACAATGCTGGTGTAAGTGTTTTCTACGCTCCTTCATGTGACCTTACTAATATTTGGTGCCTAAACCTCACCATGAGGTAACTATGTTAGGCACATCACAACATCCCTTTGTGAATGTGCAAACACATTCCAAAGGAACCGATGGTGGTCCTGCTCTGAGAGCATTGGGCCATATTGTGTGGCTTGGGTAAACCTATATTGGGCACACTACCATTCACCCACGCTAACCCCCACAATCCTTAATCCTAAATAAATACACAATTGTGTTCTTCAAACAATTTAATTCCAGGCTGGATAAAAAAAAACATACAAAAATAATATGCTGTAATACAGCCAACGTAAATGTGTAAATATCCAAAAGGAAAAAAAAAAAACTAGGAGATTCCTCCAAATTATAAAGTCCAGACTGCCAATTCTGTGCATTGGCTACTAGTGTCCAACTTCTTCTTCCTCTGTCGGCTCTGACAATGCCGGCTCCCCCCTCCTCTCAGGGCAGCCCCGACCTGCCCGAGAGCGTCTTGTTCTACGACGACGTGTTGGGGGGGGATTGGGTGTCTGTGGCGGGGCCGGTCTTCTCACGGGCCGAGATGGGGCGGTGATGGTACCTCTTCAGCTCCAGCCCCTGAGCGACGGCGCTGGTACAGAATGTGAGCCCGCATGAACGCCGACCTCATGTTCTTTATCTTAAGTGCCACCATATGCTGGTCCCACCTCTTGCCTACCCTTGGCTCCAACCGATTTGCCAGAGCCACAAGAGTCCTGTAGGCCTCGGCCCTCGCTGCCCGATTTTTATATTCCGGCAGCGAGCTGCGCCACAAACACTCGTGCCGCTGATACTCCGTGAGAAGCTGGGTCTCCAATTCCACAGTACCCCTCGGCATCTGCCAATCACAAACACACCAAAAACACACAGTCACAACACAAGCCATACCGACATTTCAAAACTTGCCACAATGATACACATGCTCATTAACTTTCTACAGGGATAATCTATGCAGCTTTTTTGTGGAGTGAAACTTGGCATGAGTGGGGCATTTTCTGTATCTCACAACGCCACAAAGTCAAACACATGTATGCGGACAATAGCAAGCACCGGATATCGGTGTCCACCTACAGATGTTTCATACATGATTTAAGTCCCCAATGTACCTATTGAAACACACCTTGACACGGTGTGTGTGTACATACCTGTAGAGGCCAACATGTGACCAAACACATTGTGTGCTAACTAGTACCTGGGCACTGTCCAAAATGGTTAAGGTTCACTATATGAGAAAGGAGGGCTGGGTGTGTGCCAACACTGCACATACTACATGTAATGTGCACCCAGATGATCATGTTGGTGTTCCTCCAGACGTGGAAGTACAATTTTAACACATGTACCAAACATCCCTGGAATCTACGGCACAATTCTGCCACCCATCAAATGTTGATGTGAAGTACCAGCAAAAACAAAACCTTTCTCTGTTGCCATCGCAAATAACCTGAAGGTGCAATCCATACTTAGACAATACAAGTAGAGGCACTACCTGCCTATTGGCCGACACAGAATAAGGTTGACATATGTAATATTACAGGACAAAAATTACATGCCGCATAAAGCATGGCCATACACACATCGCCTAAGCAGCCTGTGCCAGAACCATCTGCGTTAATTACATTTTCTTGGAAACCGCTAAAGAGGCTTACCGTCAGAGCAACAGAAGTCAAACAGGACACTAGTAGCTCAATGCACATCGACGTCTGGACAAGGTGCAGTGGCCATTGCCCTGGCTTTATAGTCCGCTAAACCAATCACAGCGGACACAATTATGCACAACGTGATGGGACACCTGGGTGCGGATTATACTTCCGCTAATTGGTGGAGATCGCTGATTCGTGATAGGTTGGCGGCCCTTTAAAAGCTGCCCATGCCGGCAAACATTACGCTTGCTGGCCAGACCCATTAAGTAAGTATTTGTGGACACACATGGAATTGGCGCTGGGTGGGGGTGCATATGTTGATGTTAATGTAGAGCGCCGAAGACTGCTTTAGCGGACTATATAGGGGTTTGTATTGTTGGGGACGATATAGTGTACTATGTGGATTTTGAGTAGGCATTTTGGCTGGGGCTTCACTCTTTTGTTGAGATACATTGCTGTGTTTGTTTCCAGACAACATAGAGGAGAATGGATGCATGACTGTAGACAGAACTGTGTAACTCATGTCGGCTGGATCGATTTCTGCATACTGGTTGTGGCCAATGGAGACTGGGTCCAACGGGAATAGGATCACACATGGCTTTGAGGTGTGTGGCGCTCCAGACATAGCATAGATGTGTACAAAAAATGACACCTTCCAAAACATATGAAACCATGTATAACCATCCGCATTCAAGTGCAATGTTGTTTTGTTCATGTAGCCTTTCCTCAACCTCCCATATCGGGGTACGTCACATTTGTTATTCTTCTCATTTTTACTGTAATCAATTGACATTATGGTCTGTGTAATGGATTCTGGGACCTGTTTGAGCAACATTATTGCTGACACATGTCCCTTTCTAACTCACCTAGGTGCAGATGTTTGAATTCGGGGACCTCCGATTGAAGTTGATGTATAGGAAGGCCACTCTCATTCGCCGTGTTCCATTTTGTTTGTGGTGACTACTGGGTGTTTGCCGTCCCTGGCTTCAGGGATGTGTTTTGGGCCCACACAAGAGATCCCATCCACTTGGCTATAGTGTGTAATGGAAAAGAGGTGTGGCTTGCTTAACCTGCTGACTTGGCCCCATTTTGTTCTATGTACTCATGTTGTGTATTCTCATCTACAGGTGCTGATATTGAGGATGCAGAATATCCATGACCGCAATGTTATCGTGGCTCTTGCGTTGGTGGAAGAGCAAATGTGGCTTCAGGATCGGTATGAAAGGTTGATGAGGCGCAGACAGCGGCGGTTGTGGACCCGGGATTGGCTTCTCAGGCGGGAAACCCGGGGCCACATGCAGCTGTTGCGGGAGCTGGAGCTGAACAATCCTGATGATTACCGAAACTATCTCCGTATGCCCGAGGACTGTTTCACCTTCCTTTTGGAGCGTGTTGGGCCAATGATAGCGCGTCAGGACACTATAATGCGGCCATCAGTATCAGCTGCTGAGCGGTTGGCGATCACTTTGCGGTTCCTGGCTACAGGGCAGTCCATGACATCACTCACATACATGTCACGTGTTTCCCTGCCCCTGCTGAGCCGCCTGATCCCTGAAACGTGTTGGGCCATCTGGAGAGCTCTGCAGCCAGCCTACATGAAAATGCCTATAACCGCCGCAGAATGGCTGGAAGTAGCCCGAGGCTTTGAAACCCGGTGGAACTTCCCCAACTGTGGCGGGGCATTGGATGGTAAGCACGTGAGGATTACCAAACCTGCCCACTCTGGCTCTTTGTATTTCAATTACAAAGGGTATTGTAGTATAATCCTCATGGCTGTAGTCGATGCCAACTATGAGTTCCTCTACGTGGATGTTGGAATGCCTGGTCGCAACTCAGATGGGGGGGTGTTTGCCCGAAGCTCCTTGGCAACACTACTAGGAAGTGGTGGGCTAAACTTACCCTCAAATGAGGACACGACACCGAACATCTCAACTTTGCGTTTGTGGCGGATGAAGCATTCCCACTTCAGGAGCACCTACTGCGGCCATATCCCCAGAGGGCCCTTACTTCTGAGAGACGCATTTTCAACTACCGGCTATCCCGGGCCCGCCGTGTAGTTGAAAATGCGTTTGGGATCATGGCGAATAGATTCCGGATTTTTCATACGCCTATACATATGAAACCGGAGTCTATTGACGCGGTAGTGGTGGCCTGCTGTGTGCTGCATAACTTCCTGCGTCGTAGGGATAGAGCATCATACACGCCAGGAGGTTATGTGGATCATGCAGACGCTACAACAGGGGAGCTCCGTCCAGGGTCTTGGCGTGATGATGGCCATGTGATTGTGCCACTCCAGCCGCAGAGCCATGGCCGCACTCGGCAGGAGGCCAGGGACAGTAGAGACGCTTACTGCTCCTACTTCAATGGGTCTGGTGCAGTGAGCTGGCAGGACCAGGCCATATAATGTGGCTGGCTCTGGGAGTTGGTTTTCAGGTTGCTAGGGAGGTGACAGCAGGTTAGCTGCGCCCCTTTTATTTTTGGTTGACCATTTTCATGATCTTTGTTTTCATTATGTGCATAAGGTTTCGTTATTTAGTTAGTTAGTTAGTTAGTTTAGGTATTTTTTGTAACATTTTTTTTGCCCTGCACAGTTTTCAATGTGTGGTGAATTGGTTATCCGTTTAATGTGGCTGATGAATGTCACATGCTCTTTAATTGTACATTGTTTTTACTTTCTGTATATTTTGTTTGCACAAGACAAGGTCAACATTCATGCAATATATTAAACCTTTTTATGTTGGATCCAAAATCATCTGTGTGAGCCTGATTACTTGGTGGAGGAGGGCAATGTGATGCAGGGTTGGGTGGGGGCCTGGGATGTCAGAACCACCTATTGGCTGGGATTGTGCAGACAATATGTGTGGGTAGCCATGTTTTTTCCAAGGATTTTGGCCAACAGTGTTTGTGGCCATTGTGCGTACATGATTCTTGATTTTGTTGTAGGCAGAGGGTCCCCTGCACACAGCACATTGATGCAGGACATATTCTTGTCAGGTGTTTTCAAATACACTGTCACACAGATCTTTGACATGTTGCCTTGGGAGCTGTTCCACTACATTCACATCTGTCAGCACATATATTAAACCCCATTCAGCCTGTATTCACACATACTTCGCCACAGTTGACACACATAGAATTTTTACAGAAAACGCACATACTGTGTGTTGTAAGCCGCTACTGTGTGCCACACAAACGCACCTCAGTGCAATCGGCACACGCCGCTGTCACAAGCGCTGATCGTGCGTGACAAGGCAAACACTTGTACTACGCACACATAGCCCCGGACCGCTACTTTGATACACACGGGGTATGTGACTGGCCACCGCTCTAGCGTGACCCATTACCATCGATTTCGATGCATTCGGCATGCTCCGCCATGTCACAACCGCTTATTCCGTGCCACACTCCGATCACTAGTACGGCACGTCTCGGCCATCCGCCCTTTCCGTCGTGCCCAATCACAACTCCGTAGTGTTGGCCAATGGTTGTGGTTTGGGCGCGGCGTACAGGTCTGTGGCACGCCTATTTGTTTTACGTCCTGCCTTTGTTCCTCCCAGATCACTCTGTGGTGGCGGTGTGTAAAGCTGGTACGCTGAGCTACAGACGGCTACTTGCGACACCCGGCGATGTAGCTAGCTGTAGATGTAGCGTAGCGTAGCGCACCTTGTGGCGGCGTGTAAAGAGGGTTCCCGTTGGTAACCGTTCGACCGTGCTCGTGCACGTGAAGTAGCCGTTGGTATCCATCCTGTTGTGGCGGCGTGTAAAGGTACCATTAGTGACGGAGCCAATTTCCACCTTAATGACCAGACTGTTTTTTGTAATTCTGACCAGTGTCCCTTTATGAGGTAATATCTCTGGAACGCTTCAACGGATCCTAGCGATTCTGAGATTGTTTTTTCATGACATATTGGGCTTCATGTTAGTGGTAAATTTAGGTTGATAATTTTTGCTTTATTTGTGAAAATATAAAAATATTGGCAAAAACTTTGAAAATTTCACAATTTTCAAATTTTGAATTTTTATTCTGTTAAACCGGAGCATTATGTGACACAGAATAGTTAATAAATAACATTTCCCACATGTCTACTTTACATCAGCACAATTTTGGAAAAAAATAAATTTTGGTTAGGAAGTTATAAGGGTTCAAAGTTAATCAGCAATTTTTCATTTTTCCAGCAAAATTTACAAAACCATTTTTTTTAGTGACCACATCACATTTGAAGTCCCTTTGAGAGGTGTAAATGACAGAAAACACCCAAAAGTGACACCATTCCAAAAACTGCGCCCCTCAAGCTACTCAAAACTACATTCAAGAAGATTATTAACCCTTCAGGTGCTTCACAGCAACTAAAGCAAAATGGAAGCAAAAAATGGACATTTTAATTTTTCCAACAAAAATGTTCTTTTAGCCTCAATTTTTTCATTTTCACATGGGCAACAGGATAAAATGCATCCTAAAATTTGTTGGGCAATTTCTTCCGAGTATATCGATACCTTATATGTAGTCATAAACCACTGTTTGGGCGCACGGCATGGCTCAGAAGAGAAGGAGCGCAATTTGACTTTGGAGCTAATTTACCATTCAAAAAGTCAAATGCCGCTCCTTCCCTTTCGAGCCCTGCCGTGCGCCCAAACAGTGGTTTATGACTACATATGAGGTATCGGTTGTACTCAGGAGAAATTGCCCAACAAATTTTAGGATGCATTTTATCCTGTTGCTCATGTGAAAATGAAAAAATTGAGGACAAATGAAATTTTTTGTGAAAAAAAAGTACTTTTTCATTTTTACGGATCAATTTGTAAAGCACCAGAGGGTTCAAAGTGCTCACTGTGCATCTAGATAAGTTCCTTGGGGGGTCTAGTTTCCAAAATGGGGTCACTTATTGGGAAGCTCCAATGTTTAGGCACACAGGGGCTCTCCATACGCGACATGGTGTCCGCTAACAATTTGAATGGAATATTAGCTCCAATAGTTAGCGGACACCATGTCGCATATGGAGAGCCCCTGTGTGCCTAAACATTGGAGCTCCCTCAAAAGTGACCCCATTTTGGAAACTAGACCCCCCAAGGAACTTATCTAGATAGGTGGTGAGCACTTTGAACCCCCAGGTGCTTCACAAATGAATCCGTTAAAATGAAAAAAGAAAATTTCTGTGGAAAAGAAAGTACTTTTTCATTTTTACGGATCAATTTGTGAAGCACCTGGGGGTTCAAAGTGCTCTTTATGCATCTAGATAAGTTCCTTGGGGGGTCTAGTTTCCAAAATGGGGTCACGAGTGGGGGAACTCCAATGTTTAGGCACACAGGGGCTCTCCATATGCGACATGATGTCCGCTAACAATTTGAATGGAAAATTAGCTCCAATTGTTAGCAGACACCATGTCACGTATGGAGAGCCCCTGTGTGCCTAAACATTTGAGCTCCCCCACAAGTGACCCCATTTTGGAAACTAGACCCACCAAGGAACTTATTTAGATGGGTGGTGAGCACTTTGAACCCCAGGTGCTTCACAAATGAATCTGTAAAAATGAAAAAAGATTTTTTTTTTGTGGAAAAGAAAGTTCTTTTTCATTTTTACGGATCAATTTGTGAAGTACCTGGGGGTTCAAAGTGCTCACTATGTATCTAAATAAATTCCTTGGGGTGTCTAGTTTCCAAAATGGGGTCACTTGTGGGGGGGCTTCAATGTTTAGGCACACAGGGGCTCGCCATACACGACATGGTATCCACTTACTATTCCAATTGTTAGTGGACATTATGTCACGTATGTAGAGCCCCTGTGTGCCTAAACTTTGAGGCTCCCCCACAAGTGACCCCATTTTGTAAACTAGATGCCCCAAGGAACTTATCTAGATGCATAGTGAGCACTTTGAGCCCCCAGGTGCTTCACAAACTGATTCGTAAAAATGAAAAAGTACTTTTTTTCACAAAAATCTTCTTTTTTTTCCTTTTTACGGACTAATTTGTGAAGCACCTGGGGGTTAAAACTGCTCACTATGCATCTAGATATGTTCCTTGGGGGTTCTAGTTTCCAAAATAGGGTCACTTGTGGGGGAGCTCCAATGTTTAGGCACACTGGGGCTCTCCAAATGCGACATGGTGTCTGCTAACAATTTGAATGGAAAATTAGCTCCAATAGTTAGCGGACACCATGTCGCATATGGAGAGCCCCTCTGTGCCTAAACATTGGCGCTCCCTCACAAGTGACCCCATTTTGGAAACTAGACGCCTCAAGGATTATATCTAGGGATATAGTGAGCATTTGGAACCTACAGCTACTTCAAAGAATTTGATAACGTCATATTGAACATTTTCTTTTTTTCACACAATTTCTCACTTTTAGAGCATGTGCACAAGATATGGAGACACCGTGTCCTGGTCGTCTCCTCTCCTGCATTTTTTTTTTTAGTATTTCTTTATTAAATTAAAAAAAAAAAACGACATGGGGCTTCGCCATATTTTTGGTCCAGCCAGGTACAGCAGGCAGCTACGGGCTGCCACCAACCCCTTCTGCCTAGTTTTACCTGTCTGGAAACCAAAAATATAGGGAAGCCCTTTTTTTTAAAAATTATTTCTTGAAATAATTAAAAAAAAAATGGCGTGGGCTTCGCCACATTTTTGGGCCAGCCAGGTACAACTAGGCAGCTGGGGGCTGGAATCCTCAGCGTAGGGAGGCCCAAGCTTTCTGGCCCCCCCCAACTGTGAATTGCAGCCCGCAGCCACCCCAGAAAATGCTGCATTCATAGAAGCGCCATTTTCTGGCGTTGTATCCCCAGCTCTTCCAGCTGCCGTGTAGTGGTGGCAGACTGGGTAATAAGGGGTTAATGCCAGCTTTTTGGCAGCTGGCACTAAGCCCTAGATTCATAACGTCTGGCCAATATTAGACTGGACCATTAGGAATCTCTAGTAAATTGTAAAGAAGACACAACACAGAGAAAAATATTTTTATTGGGAAAAAAACCACAAACACATCTTTAGACCCCATCTTTATTACTGTGACGTCCGACGTAGTCCAAAGCGAAGGTCCGACGTAGTCCAGTGGGAGGTCCCGTGATGATTCTCATTTAGCATGATCTGCAGATAACCCCTGTGTGGTCACTCAGGGGTTAACTGCAGATCATCATCCCTGTGTGATCAGTTAACCCCTGGATGACCACACAGGCATGATGATCTTCAGTTAACCCCTGTGTGGTCACTCAGGGGTTAACTGCAGATTACCCCTGTGTTGTCACCCAGGGGTTAACTGCAGATCAGTTAACTCCTGAGTGACCACACACGGATGAAGATGTGCAGTTAATCCTTGTGTGGTCACTCAGGGGTTAACTGATCTGCAGTTAACTTCTGTGTTACAATACAAGGGTGATCTGCAGACAGTAAACCTCTGAGTGACCACACAGGGATTAAGTGCAGATCATTATCCCTGTGTGGTGATTCAGGGGTTAACTCTGCCTCTGTCCCGGTGCACGCCCACAGAGCAGAGGCGCTGGGACAGAGGCAGAGAGAAGAAGCAGACTCAGGACGCCAGGACTGAAAGCAGGAGAGTATGAGAAGCAGGGGCGCAGGGGGGGTGCCCAGAGGGGTGAGGACGGGGGGGGTGCCCAGAGGGGGGCAGGGAGGGTGCCCAGAAGGGTGAGGACAGGGGGGGTTTGGGAAAACTCCATCCGATCTGACATTTGATCAGATCGGATGGAGTTAATGGAGGAGGCGCGGGGAGCATGAAGAGGGAGGAGGGGGGGAAGTAACTGCGGAGGGGAATCATGGAGGACGGTAGGGGGGAATGACATTGGGGGGGGACACTGAGGGGACCACCATGAATATCTCCATGTGATCTGACCTATCAGATTGCATGGAGATGCAGCGGAGGCGGCGGGTTTTACCACCGGCCGCCGCCATTTTGGATGTTGCGGGGGAGGGATGGGGGTGGGGGGTGATCCCCAGTACTGGAGGTCTTGGTGGGCTAAGGGGTTAATACTTTCACTTTGATCCGACATGTGTTTTCATGTCGGATCAAAGTGAAAGTACTTTTTACCGTCACTTTCACTGTTTGTAATGTGATGATTGGTAAGCGGTGCTTACCAGTCATCACATTACTGGTGCCGGTAAAACACCAGCTAATTCCTAATCTCTAGGGTATCAGCTACAAACGGTACGCTGACACCCTAGAGATTTTAGCTACAGGGGCTGCACTACAGGGCTTTTTCCTGCCTGACGTCTACAGACGTTGGCTAAGCATAAGTACCCTTTTTTTCCGACGTCTGTAGACGTAAGGCTGTCGTCTAGAGGTTAATATTTGCTTTCACGCCCATTGTAATGAATAACTGCAATCAATCGCTTCCTATAACTATAGCAAGCTTCTTTAGCAAACTGCTCCAGGGCTCTCATATGTATCTTCTCCCAGCAGCATTGTTAAGATCTCTCCACATGTGTTCAATAGGATTTAGATCCGGATTCACTGTTGTCCATTTCAGAACTCTCTAGTGCTTTGTTTCCATCCATTTCTGAGTGCTTCTTATAGTAAGTATTGGATCATTATCCTGATGGAAGACCATTGACAGAGGACAGAAACCTAGCTTTCTAACACTGGGCACTTCATTGCACCACAAAATCCGTTGCTAATATTCATATTTCATGATGCCTTGCACACATTTAAGGCACACAGTGCCACAGGCAGCAATAGAAACCCAAAACATGTTTGACCTTTCACAATATTTGACTGTAGGTACTGTGTTCTTTTCTTTGTAGGCCTCATTTCCCTTTTTCAGAAAACAGTAGAAAGATGTCCTGTATCAAAATTTCTATCTTGGTCTCATCTATCCACAAGACACTTTTTTAGAAGGATTTTAGCTTACTCATGTATATTTTGTCAAACTGCAGTCTAGCTTTTTCATGTCTCTGTGTCAACAGTGGGTTCCTCCTGGGTCTCCTGCCCTAGCACATTTCATTCAAATGTCATATAATGGATAGTTTGCAATGATACTGATGCAGTATGAGCCTGCAGGATAGCTTGAAATTCTTCAGAACTTGATTGAGGCTGCTTATCTACAATCCGGAGTATCCTGCATTGCAACATTTTCTCAATTTTACTCTGCTGTCCATATCTAGGGAGAATAGCTACAGTACCATGGGTTTAAAACCGCTCAATTATGTTGTGCACCATGGACACAGGTACATCAAGCTCTCTGGAGATTGACTTGATTGTTGATATTTTTCAACAATTTCTGTTCTCAAGTCCTCAGACAGTTTTCTTTTTTTTCTGTTTTCCATAAATGGGGCACACAGAAACACAATGCAACGATTAAGTCAATTTCTCCCTTCTTTATCTGGTTTCACATTGCCCACACCTGTTATTTGCCACTGGTGAGTTTGAACAACCATCACATGATTGGTAAAATGTTGATTACCTGCAATTTTAAAAGGTGTCAACAATTTTGATCAGGCCATTTTAGGGGTTTTATGTAAAACTAGCTGTGAGCCCGATGCGATTGCATCGG
>JARQOC010002010.1:0-31175 GCA_033576535.1 Allobates femoralis | reverse complement strand
GCAAGCCCCATGCAATGTCTATGGGGCTTGCGGTAAGTGTACGGCAGGTGCGGCAAGTGCGGTTTCGGCACTTGCGGCAGATGCGGCCGCAAAAAAAAAACGTGGTCAGCCGCGGTTTTTTTTTGCGGCCGCACCTGCCGCAAGTGCCAATACCGCACTTGCCGCACCTGCCGCAAGCCCCCATAGACTTTGTATGGGGCTTGCCGCAACTGTGCCGCAAATGCAGCGGTTATACGTTAATCGCGGCAGATGCGTTTTTTTTAACCGCATCTGCCGCGATCGGCGAAAACCGCTGATGTGAAAGTACCTTTAGGCTGGGGTCACACTTGCGTTTTTTTCATGCTTTTTTGGAGACCTGCGTTTTTAAAAAAGCATGTAAAAACGCACCCATAGGCCCCCATGTTAAAAAACGCATGCCCTAATAGCAAAAATGCATGTCTTAATAGCAAAAACGCATGTCTAAAGTGCCATGCGTTTTTGGCATGAGTTTTTGTATTTATGTGAGTAGCTGACATCAAAAACGCATGCAAAAATGCATGTTACATTAGTACCATTTAGTACCATCCAAAAACGCATGCGTTTTCCATAGGGGCCCATGTTAAAAAAAACACATGCGTTTTTAAAACAGCACCAAAAAATAGTTCATGAACGTTTTTTGAGTTCTGATTTAAAAACGTATGCAAAAACGCAGGGTGCCATCAGACACCTTAAAAAACGCATGCTGAAATGGAAAAAAGCATGCAGAAACGCAGGGTGCCATCAGACACCTTAAAAAACGCACGCAGAAATGAAAAAAGCATGCAGAAACGCATGCTTTTTTTTAAGGCACTAAAAAAACTCATGCCAAGTGTGACCCTAGCCTGTGACCCTAGCCTTAGGCCAATCATGCAAGAGCAAACTCAATAGCCAAAACAACCTATAAAAGAATGAGTTTATAGCCCAATTATTGGTAAAAAGTTTTTTCCTTTATTGGTATACAAAATTTAAAACCCATTACATATCATATAATCATTACAAAATACACCATGAATTTAATGCATCCATACAGAACCAGGTTCACAGAGCAGATAAATAGCGTGCCAATTGTAAGACCAAAGGTGTGCAAAACTTGCAAAAAAATGTTAAACATTTTTTTCTTCTTCTGTGTTTTTCCACAGAATCTCTGCTAATGAAAGATGTGGTTGGTTATTTTACAAAGGTCGAAATGGGTATATACAAAGACCCCCGTGCCAAGAATTTACTCTATGAGAAAATGCTGCACTGATACTAGGGTGCGGTCAAATTGTGATATAGGGGCAGTAAAATTTCCTACCCCAACAGGGGGAGGTTAGCCTAGGTCACACAATCTAATGTGCAGAATACAACCCTTATAAAATGCAACACAATGTTACAGGTATGTGCATACAGGGGACAAAATATGGCTACCAGCCTAATTGCATAGGTGTATATAAAAAAAACACAGTGGGTACTCCAAATCTAGACTCTAAAAAAAGGGTGAAAAGTTGTTTCTAAAGGCAAATAATAACTTATGCATGCCAAATTCAACAAGCTTATGTGAGTAAAATCACTGATTGTGTGAAGCTGGCACAATAATAAATGTGACAATAAATGTGACTAAAGAAGTAATGTGATCAGGGCTTTTTTTGTACCGGAACGGGCCGGTACACCGTACCGGAAAACCTGGCGCGATCTGGTACGGCGTACCGGAATATCTGCTTCCTGCAGGACCTGGCTGCTGTATGTGTGTCTCCACGCGCACTTCCGGCCCGGCGAACACTGCTGATGGCAGCGGTGCGGTTTCTGCCGGCCAGGGCCAGGACCAGCACTGTCTGCCGGTCGAGTCAGACTCAGTGCTGAGAGCGGACTCCGGAGGAGTGAGCGGGAGCTGGCGGCACAGCAGAAGAGAGCAGGTTGAGTGGCCCAGAGGAAAGAAGGTGCAGTGTGCTGTGCAGCCAGGTTGTGTGTGGCTGTGTGTGCAATGTGTGTGTGTGCAGTGTGTGTGCAATGTGTGTGGCTTTGTGTGCAGTGTGTGTGTGCAATGTGTGTGGCTGTGTGTGCAGAGACAGAGCAGCAGGGAGGATCACAGTGAGTGTAAAATAAATGTAATGTAAATAAAGATAAAGTTGGCTGCACTGTGCTTGTGATGGGGGCCTCCAGCCTCTGTCTTCCTGCCCTCACCCCTCCAGCCTCCGTCCTCCTGCCCTCACCCTTCCAGCCTCCGTCCTCCTGCCCTCACCCCTCCAGCCTCCATCCTCCTGCCCTTACCCCTCCAGCCTCCGTCATCCTGCGCTCACCCCTCCAGCCTCTGTCTTCCTGCGCTCACCCCTCCAGCCTCTGTCCTCCTGCCCTCATCCCTCCAGCCTCTGACCTCCTGCCCTCACCCCTCCAGCCTCCATCCTCCTGCCCTCACCCCTCCAGCCTCCGTCCTCCTGCCCTCACCCCTCCAGCCTCTGTCCTCCTGCCCTCACCCCACCAACCTCCATCATCCTGCGCTCACCCCTCCAGCCTCCGTCCTCCTCCGCTCACCCCCCAGCCTTCATCCTGGTCTAACCGCCTGCCCACCATATACTGTGCTGCTAACCACTGAGCCATCATACTTTGCTAACAACAGAGACATCGTGCAGTGCTAACCACTGAGCCACCGTACAATGCTAACCACTGAGCCACCGTATACAGTGCTAACCACTGAGCCACCATATACTGTGCTAACCACTGAGCCACCGTACAATGCTAACCACTGAGACACCGTACAATGCTAACCACTGAGACACCGTACAATGCTAACCACTGAGACACCGTATACAGTACTAACCACTGAGCCACCATATACAATGCTAACCACTGAGCCACCATATACAGTGCTAACCACTGAGCCACCATATACAGTGCTAACCAATGAGCCACCGTATACAGTACTAACCACTGAGCCACCGTATACAGTGCTAACCACTGAGACACCGTACAATGCTAACCACTGAGACACCGTATACAGCACTGACCACTGAGCCACCGTATACAGTGCTAACCACTGAGCCACCGTATACAGTGCTAACCACTGAGCCACCATATACTGTGCTAACCACTGAGCCACCATATACTGTGCTAACCACTGAGCCACTATATACAGTGCAAACCACTGAGCCACCATATACAGTGCTAACCACTGAGCCACCATATACAGTGCTAACCACTGACCCACCGTACTGTGAGTGTATGCCCCTGTGAGTGTATGCCCCTGTGTGTGTATGCCTCCCCCCTGAAAATAAGACCAGGTGCAACGTTCGGAGCAAACATAACAATATATTAAATATATTAATCTCGCCCGGCCCCTGACGGCAGCCCGCCTCCAACCCCGCCCCAGGCCAGCCCCCACCCAAACCCCCCCCCTCGGCTCCGAGAGGCGTACCAGGCAGGGCCGCACCGTCCATTGGACAGTGTGAGCCCTGTCATTCAGGCGGCAGCCGGCAGGGGGAGCGGCTGTGCAGAAGGGGGCGGCGCCTCAATGCAAGCAGCCTCCCCCTGTCATGGCGCCGGCCGCTCACCCCGCGCACCGGAGGTAAGCGGCGACCGGGGGAGAGGCACACAGAAGGGGCGGCGAGGGCCCCAGGCATCACTAGCACCCCCCCCCCCCCCCCCCCGGGACTCACGGCCGCGGCCGGCAGTCACTGCCGCGGGTCAGGCGGCAGTGGCGAGCCGGTCACTATTGTAGAAGGGGCGTAGTCAGTGCGGCTCAGGCGGCAGTGGGGCTCGGTGCACCCCTGGTACCAGGAAATATTTTTTTACAAAAAAAGCACTGGATGTGATACACCAGAAGACTAAAAAGCTTGTATACAGCACAGAGTTGTAAATCCAAAGACAATGGTTGAATTGTACCCAGCTGTCCTAAAGGAGAATCAAGATACTACTTTCTCCATGTAAAACACTACGAGAATCAAAAACATCTGTAAAAACAGAGTCACTGTGGAGAAAAGACACAGGTAATCATAGCAAAGCACAAATCATAGCCGCCATTATATGTGAGGCAAAGCCTGGCAACCAAACAAATTGCTCCGTGATATATTTACTGGTCCTAGGGGAGGATGCGGGGCTCAGCCTGATGCGTTTCGCCTAGGGGCTTCTTCTTGAGGATGCTGCTGATATCAGGTATGCTCTTTTTATATAGCACAAGTCCTGTCAGGTGCACTTAATGGCACTCAGCTTCCGCCGCTGGGACCGAGTCACTCCGCTCGGTGTCTGATGTCACCTCCTGTTTCCTCCCCTTCGGACGTGTCACGAGGGGATGGCAGGGAGGAAGACGTGTTTATGACGCGTCGCCTAGGCAACCAGTACTCCAGGACGAAATCAGAGCGCACACACACCACAAGAGAACTTAGTAAAAGCAGCTAGTTGTTCTGCTGGACAAATGTATGGGAGACAAGCTCACTGAGGATACTGGAGAAGGGTGATGAGCACTAAGACCATAATAATGATGTGCCAAAATATTGATTAGAAAGGGAACATTTTAGATGAATTGGTGAATTATTAGTACTTAGTGTACTGGAAAAGTCTGCTAATTGCACTAAGTACAAATTCTCCATAAAGATTGTGTATCTATAGAAGTGAAATGAGGTAAATATATGTACAAATACATAAAAGCATAAATATATAAGGTGTTGTTAGTGTTAGCAGATGAATGAATGTGTATGGTGCATTACTAATGTCCCTCTATATGCTCCTTGGACTAATCACTTCACTGTTCATGTCCAAGCAAGTTCTACATGTTTGCACAAAAGTCAGTGACTATGATGTATATAATTGAATAAAGTAAAAAAAAAGGAACTCATGGATATATCCCATGTACATAACCTTCGAACAATGTGTGGATATTGTGGAAAATAAATAAAGTATAATTTGAAATAAAAAATGAAAAAATAATGAAAATAAAATAAAAATAAAAAAATAAAAAATTAATAAAGATGAAAATGACGGTGAAAATGAAAAAATAAATAACTGAGGGGGACTAATGTTAAAAGTAATTTAACAGTGAAAGACCTACACCTATTCGCACGTAAGATGGTTTTAAAGAAGATCCATGAAAAACCAGCCATTCTGGATAAGGGCAACAGCCAGGAGTGAAGTTCGTCACACTGACTGACAGCCTTATAAACAGGAGTGAACTGCATCACACTGACAGCCTTGTAGACAGGAGTAAAGTTTGTGACACTGACTGACAGCCTTATAGACAGCAATGAAGTTCGTCACACTGACTGACAGCCTTGTAGACAGGAGTGAAGTGCTTCACACTATGACTGACAGCCTTGTAGACAGGAGTGAAGTTCATCTCACTGACTGACAGCCTTATAGACAGGAGTGAACTGCGTCACACTGACAGCCTTGTAGACAGGAGTAAAGTTTATGACACTGACTGACAGCCTTATAGACAGCAGTGAAGTTCATCACACTGACTGACAGCCTTGTAGACAGGAGTGAAGTGCTTCACACTATGACTGAAAGCCTTGTAGACAGGAGTGAAGTTCATCTCACTGACTGACAGCCTTATAAACAGGAGTGAACTGCGTCACACTGACAGCCTTGAAGACAGGAGTAAAGTTTATGACACTGACTGACAGCCTTATAGACAGCAGTGAAGTTCGTCACACTGACTGACAGCCTTGTAGACAGAAGTGAAGTGCTTCACACTATGACTGAAAGCCTTGTAGACAGGAGTGAAGTTCATCTCACTGACTGACAGCCTTATAAACAGGAGTGAACTGCGTCACACTGACAGCCTTGAAGACAGGAGTAAAGTTTGTGACACTGACTGACAGCCTTATAGACAGCAGTGAGGTTCGTCACACTCACTGACAGCCTTGTAGACAGGAGTGAAGTGCTTCACATGATGACTGAAAGCCTTGTAGACAGGTGTGAAGTTCGTCACACTGACTGACAGCCTTGTAGACAGGAGTGAGGTTTGTGACACTGACTGACAGCCTTGTAGATAGGAGTGAAGTTTGTGACACTGACTGATAGCCTTGTAGATAGGAGTGAAGTGCGTTACAGTGACTGGTAGCCTTGTAGACAGGAGTAAAGTTCGTCACACTGACTGACAGCCTTGTAGACATGAGTGAACTGCATCACACTGACTGACAGTCTTGTAGACAGGATTGAACTGCGTCACACTGACTGACAGCGTTGTATACAGGAGTGAAATTCATCACAGTGACTGACAGCCTTGTAGACAGGAGTGAAGTGCGTCACACTGACCAACAGCCTTGTAAACAGGAGTGAACTGCGTCACAGCCACGGCGACTAATGAGAGATGCGGCATTCAAACAGCGCCAAGCCGCGCTAATTCTCTGATTGGTTGCCGTAGCGACCAATCAGCGAAGCGGTGCGGCTTGGCGGGAAATATTAATCCTGCGCCACTGATTGGTCGCTGCTGAGAGCTGCGACCAATCAGCGGCGCAGGAGTCATATTTCCCACCAAGCAGAGCCGCTTCGCTGATTGGTCGTTGCGGCTGCGGCGACCAATCAGAGAAGTAGCTCGGCTTGGCGTGCAGTTTGAATTCCACGCTTCTCATTGGTCGATGCGGCGACCAATGAGAGACGCGGAGTGCGGTTTGAATGCTGCGTCTCTCATTGGTCTCATTAGACCAATGAGAGACGCGGCATTCAAACTGCATGCCAAGCCACGCTACTTCTCTGATTGGTCGCCGCGGCTGCAGCGACCAATCAGAGAAGTAGCGCGGCTTGGCGGGGGATTTGAATCCCGCTCGCGGTACTACCACTGTGACGAGCTGGGAGCTGCAGACCTCTGTGCGGCAGGTGGCCGCGGCTCATCTATTGCCACACAGAGGTCCGCGGCGTGTCGGCCAGGAGATGCCAGGAGATATATATGTACACACACACTCAATACACTCACCAAAACATGCATATTCAGTATTGACACTGCAACACAAAGAAGGAAATCTCATGAAATTAAGGAAATCACGGGACTGATACACATGTTAATGATATGTTAATAGTGAGAAATGGAAATAAAATGTTAAAAATATCTTGAAGCATTCAGTATTTAATTGTTGAATATGAGCATCAAGCGCAGAAATGCATTCCCATACTCGCCTTGGCTTTTATCTGTTAAGTATTAATAGTTGTCATGCTGAATGCTCTTGGGCATACAAATTATTGAGGCGGGTCGATTTGCAACTGTTGACCAATAACAGCCCAAAATTGCTCAATAAAACAAAGGGAAAATGGAAACTGGAGTTTATGAGCGCTATGGCACAAAGCAAAGGGAACTTATTAGCAGATTTTGAAACCTTTTATTATTAGCTCCTTGTATGGGCCACAACGTGTTTCAATAGCACGCAGGCTATCTTCATCAGGTGACACCAATACCCGGAGGCCCATACAAGGAGCTAATAATAAAAGGTTTGAAAATCTGCTAATACGTTCCCTTTGCTTTGTGCCTTAGCGCTTATAAACTCCAGTTTCCATTTTCCCTTTGTTTTATGTTATAATCCCTTTGTGGGATCACTGGTGGAGCTGCTTTAGGCCAGGGCATTGTTTAATTCCTCCTCCTTGAGGACCTGTGAAGCACCTTAACAGCAATAACAGCTGAAGGACCTGTGGTGATGTCACATCTGACTTGTATCACGTGAGCTCCTGGATACACATGGACTGAGGCAGGACTACAGGACAGGCATCTTGTGCAGCTTCTGACGGGGGCTCCTCTGCTTCCAGGCATACACCGTTGTTGTGCACGACTGCACACCCCTCCCCCGGGTGAGTGGCTAATTAGCGTGCAATCCAGTAACCCCTTAGACCACCAGGTTTCACACATTGCGCTCCTTTACCCTTGTTTTACAAAATAGCTCAATGGGAGACTAGTCTGGAGATGCTGCAGGCCAAGGTAGCACATTTAAGTTTCTAACATTTTTCATGCTACACCCACAAACATACAGTAAATGTTTTTTTTATTGGGGTTTTCAGAAAAGCACTAACACAAAGTAGCTAGTATTTGTGAAGTGTAATGGAAATTATCCATGGTCATGGTATTTTAAATATTTAAAAAATCTGAAATTTGTGATGTGCATTTGTATTCAGCCCCCATGAGTCAATACTTTGATGGACAATCTGTTGATTGCAATAACTGCTTCAAATCTTTTGGGTGTGACTCTACTAGCTTTGTATATTAAGAGGCTCAATATTTTGCACATTCTTCTTTGCAAAATAGCTCTCAGTCAGATTGGAAATAGAGCGTCTATGAACAAGCTTTGCCACAGATTCTCAATGAGAATTAGGCCAGGACTTTGACTGGGTCATTCAAACACATGAATATTCTTTCATCTAAACCAGACCTGGGCAAATTGCGGCCAAAATGTGGACCGAGACAGCCAAAAGGTTGAAAAATGTAGTCCCCAGACTGCACCATGCCTTTCTCTGCCAGCTATACCGATGTTACCGTTATCTACATCCTCAGGATGCAGACAGTGGTGTACACATTGGTGGTAAACAGAGCTGATGGCTCTCTCTTCCACCAGTGTGTAAGACAGCAGACATGATGATGTCACTTCATCGCATCTGCTGAGAGAATGGTCAGTCCACTGAAGACTGGAGAAGAGCAACGGAGGAACAGGAGTAAGGCGAGTATGTGTTTTTTCCCTATGTATGTGAGATTTGTGACTTTCTACAGAAGGGTTATGTTGGGTTTCAAATTGTATATAGGGAGCAATGTGGGTGCTCATACTATATATGGGTCATTCCATGTCAAGTGATCCAAAAATGAATATTTTTTTTCCCTGACGTCCTCAGATTTTTAAAAAATGTTTTCTATATGAAGAACAACTTTAGTTAATTACAAAAAAAAAGTTTTGAATTTTTTTCTTTGTCAGTTAATTTTTTACAGATTTTTAAAGTTTTAAAAAAGTGCGAATTTTGGCCTGGTATGGCTTTACATTTTCTATCATATCTCGGGCTAGAAATAAGATAGAGAAACAAAATAAACACCAATATACTCAGAACTGTGCAGGCTTTCATCAGATATGTCATAAGAGGATCTTTGTTAATATTTTACCCATGTGATTGCAAGCGCAAAACTTTAAAACGCATTTCCGAAAAATCGGCGCGCTTTAAATATTTCAAAAACTGCCCATGTGTCTGCTTTGCTCTTAGCCACATCTGTACCAAATTTCAAGTTGGGATCGCGATGGGATCATATTTTAAAATATTTTAATATTAATAGCGTCAATCGGTCATTCTATATCAAGTGATCTAAATATGAATATTTTTTTTTACCTGACGTCTTTAGATTTTTTAATTCTTTTTATTTATGAAGTACAACTTTAGTTAATTACTTCTTTTAATGGTCTTTTTATTGAAAATGTAAGTCATAATCAAACAGTCAACGTTTTTCATTCCCTAACATAGGGAAGAAGGCATAGCAGTAAATACAGATAGATCATTCAATAGAAATGTAATAGAACATTTTTGTAAATACTCTGTATCCATAGCAAAAGTGTAAAAGTAAAAAAGGGTCAACAGGGGGGATAGACAGAGGGAAAAGCAGGGGTGGATGGGAGGGAGGTGGAAGGGGGGGGTGTGTATGCAAGAGAGGACTCTGTATTTTCCTCACTCGGAGGTTTGCAACAACAAGATATTCAGGAGTCGAACGATACCACATCCAAAGCGTCCAGGTTTTCTCAAAAGTTTCTTGGGAACCGAATGAGAGCGCTGCCAGTTCAGCTGCACGGTACACCATGTCTACTTCTCGTATTATTTGTGGTTTCGTCGGGGTCTTATCAGATTTCCATAGGGTAGATACAAGGAGTCTACAAACGGCTATGATATTAGAAGCCAATTTGGATGCGAACAGGTCTTTTGGCCATATGTAAAAATTGAGAAGGGATGTAAGAGGTGTGAGAGTTGTGTCCCTCTGTAGAACATCCGTGAGTAATGTTGACACCATTGACCAGAATACTTGGATATGAGGGCATTGCCACCACATAAACTTTAGTTAATTACAAATTAAAAGTTTAGAATTTTTTTCTTCATCGGTTAATTTGTTACAGATTTTTAAAGTTTAAAAAAAGGGTGAATTTTGGCCTGGTATGACTTTATATTTTTTTTTATCTCAGGCTAGAAATAAGATAATGAAGTGGGAGAGGCATCATTTTACTCAGAACGGTAACAGCTTTCATTTGATATGTTACAAGACTATGTTTCTTTATATCAAATTCAAACTATTGACGGGCAATGGTGAAAAAATGACTGATTGTGTTCTTGGTTATATTTGTGCAGAGATTCAACTTGGGACCTGTCAAATTTATATATTTTTTATTTTATGGTTGTATGAGTTATCACAACTTATTGAATAAAACATTTATATGCAACAAAAAAGAAACACAAAAAACAAATCCCATAAGTGCCAGGATAAATACATCTTAATCATCAGAACACAACGCTCAGCATTTTCAACTTGAATGTATTAAACAAATCAAAAGACGAAAGGTGATCATATCATCATGTTAACCCCTATTTATACATATAAATTTGTTTTCTATTCTATCACTAAACATGTGATTTATGAAGTGTTTAATAAGAATAGTACAGTAGTTAAATCATCGTTCTATAAATTATGAACTAATCAAACAATTAATAGTATGTTTTTAAAGTGGCATTTTATCAATTTGTCCCTTCTAGTGGGTGAAATGTAATCTTGTCCATAAACGCTTACTAGCAATCGCCATTTCCTTGTGTGTCAAAGAGTATGTCCGGCCTGTCACGGTGTTAGGCTCCGCCTGAGTTAATATCTGATTTTTGTGCACTTTTAAAATGTCTGGCTTTCTTGGATACACAAAGGATGGCGCTGGACCAGAAGGATGCAATAAAGTCAATTCTACTTCTTCATTTTCACAATCTTTGGAGAGTACAGTAGCCAGCCACCAGCGCCAATCATATTCATATTTTTTCAAAAGGATTGCAACAGTGTCTATGATAAAATGCTGTTTCTTGAGAAGTAGCAGCCATTGCTGTGTGGGAAAAATACAGTTAATATTAAGTAAGGAAGATGGGTAATAAAAATAAAGATTTACAGTACACTTGAGATAGAACTGTATTACTATAAAGTGAGTTTTAGGGATAGCGCGCACAGTTTTTTCTGTCTGCAGATACACGCTGCAGTTTTGGCAGCTTGTTTTTCTACCAAGTTTTTACCACATATGCGTTAGTTTTTTTAATCGCTATTGAAAAAAATGGCAGCTTTTTTATATAAATGATAAATGCTGCGTTTATTGCAGCGATTAAAAAGTAGTTCAAGCAGTGATTTGCTCACTCTTGAGGGTTTCCAAAAACACTGCATGTGGTGAACCCCATAGAAATCAATGGGGCTGTTTTTCTGAATGATGATCCCTAAGAATAGCACTGTGTGTATTGGCCCTTAATAATAAAAGCATTAAACTATTGATATATTTACTCACCCATATTTTAGTACACAGCCTTGATGGCTTTGTACAGACTATTGTTTGTTCAGGAGTGAAGATGTCCAGACATGTCAGGACATGAAAGGTCTGAACGAACTGTCTTACTTCCTGAATGCAGTGGGTAGACACTTAACATGATTGACAGAGCTGCTGGCCTATCATCTGCTCTGCATTCACTGTCTATCCCTGTGCTTTCTCAGGTAGAGCCCTAACAAAGCTTTTTCCTATGTGTCCTCTCCTGCTTCTAAGCTGTAACATATCAAAATAATACAGTAATGTCTATAAATAAAGGATTTGATAAATATAGACCCCACGCTTTTAGACCACAGGTTGAACAGATCTGAATTCAAGATTTTTGAATTGACACTATAATAGTTAAATATTTTAAAATATGATCCCATCACGATCCCAACTTGAAATTTGGTACAGATGTGGCTAAGAGCATAAAAGACACATGGGCAGTTTTGGAAAATTTTTATTAAAACGTTTTTTTCGGAAATGCGTTTCAAAATGTTGCGTTTGCGTTCGCATGGGTAAAAAATTTAAATTAACAAATATACTCTTGTGACATATCTGGTGAACGCCTGGACAGTTCTGAGTAGAATGGTGTTTATTTTGTTTCTCTATCTTATTTCTAGCCCAAGATAAAAAAATGTAAAGTCATACCAGGCCAAAATTCACCCTTTTTTCAAACTTTAAAAATCTGTAAAAAATTAACTGATGAAGAAAAAAATTCTAAACTTTTAATTTGTAATTAACTAAAGTAGTATTTCATAAAGGAAAAAAAAAAAAAAATCTAAAGACGTCAGGTAAAAAAAATTATTCATATTTAGATCACTTGATATGGAATGACCCATTGACGCTATTAATAGTAAAGTATTTTAAAATATGATCCCATCGCGATCCCAACTTGAAATTTGGTACAGATGTGGCTAAGAGCAAAGCAGACACATGGGCAGTTTTTGAAATATTTAAAGCGCGCCAATTTTTCGGAAATGCGTTTTAAAGTTTTGCGCTTGCGGATCACATGGGTACAATATTAACAAAGATCCTCTTGTGACATATCTGGTGAAAGCCTGTATAGTTCTGAGTAGAATGGTGTTTATTTTGTCTCTCTATCTTATTCCTAGCCTTAGTTATGAGGAGAAACGTAAAGGCAGGCAACAGAGAAATTCGCACTTTTTCTGAACTTTGAAAATCATTTTTAAAAAAAATAAATTTTTTTAAAAAATTTTATCTTTACATTTTGCATTGTCTGACATGCTATTATCAAATAACAAAATCTCAAAAGAATTAAAAATATAGAGGTAATAATCATTGGTTCACTTGACATGGAATGACCCATATAGGGGTCTAAGTGGGGGCTCATACTGTATATAGGAAGGCCATATGGGGGTTCATACTGTATATAGGGAGCTATATGAGGGCTAATACTGTATATAGAAGGGCTATATGGGGAGCTCATGCTCTATATTGTGGACTATGTTGGGACTAATTTTGTATATAGGGGACTATGGGATACTGTATATGGGAAGGTTATCTGGGGCTCACACTGTATATAGGGGACTATGTGGGACTCATTCTGAATATAGGGGCTATGTGGGGGCTCAAATTGTATGTAGAAAGACTATGTGGGGGTCCATAATGTATATAGAGAGCTATGTGAGGGCTCATACTGTGTATAAAGACGCTTTGAGTGTCACGCGCTTAGATGGCGCTGACATTTTTCGATGCTGCTGTGTATGTGGCTTGTCTTTAAGAGCTGCATGGTTGATGGTTGTGAAGGTCCTTGCTTCCTGTGGTGTGCTCCAGAACTGCAGTCACTATTATGTTCAATTGCTGGTTCAGGAATTAATGTGTGACTCACCTGGAATCCCCTCCCCCTGGCTTTAAATAGCCTTCCCTCTCCTCTCTCAGGTGCTGCTGATAGCTATGTGCTCTAGGTTTTGGTGCTGTGCTGATGCTTAGCTGCTGGGCTAAAGTCTTTCTTTGGGAGAAGCTGTGATTCCTGACCCGTGGGTGGAGGTATGGGCCCTCAGCCTAGAGCTAATCAGGAGTTATAGGGTACAGGGTGGCGGCTCGGAACTCCTCACCATCAGAGGTACCTCTGAGATCAAGGCGAGCCAGGGACCCCAGCATCAGTGTCAGATTAGGCTCTCCTGACACCCTTTTGCCCAATTCACCTACCTGTTACCTGATTCCCTTACCTCCCAAGTGTGACATTATCAGCAGCCTTATACCATTTTTTTTCTCTGAGCCAGTATGTCTCAGACATCCTCTGCAGATGCCATCTTATAACTGATGCAAACAATCTCAGCTGAGGTCACTGGTCTGCGGACGCAGGTGGTGCAGCAGATGCAGCAGGTTGTGGGGTATCTGACCTAGGCTCACGACCAGGCCATACCTGAACCCAAGATATCTCGTCTAGATAGGTTTTCTGGGGTAAGAGATAAATTCTTGGTGTTCAAAGAGGCCTGTAAGCTTTATTTCAGGCTTCGGCCCCGTTCATCTGGGAGCGAGGAACAGCGGGTGGGGATTATAATCTCCCTTCTTAAGGGGGATCCCCAGACCTGGGCCTTCTCCCTCCCTCCGGACTCATCATCGCTGCGGTCGGTGGACGGGTTTTTTGCTGCTCTGGCTCAGGTGTACGGTGAACCAGATAGGGTGACTCTTGCTGAGGCAAACCTCCGTAAGCTCAAGCAGGGGTCACGAACAGTGGAGTACAGCTCGGAGTTTTGGAGGTGGGCGACTGACACGCTGTGGAACGACCCTGCCCTCAGGAGTCAGTTCTGTCTGGGTTTGTCAGCTAGACTGCAAGACACCTTGGTTCAGTATGCCGCACCTGAGTCATTGGAGGCTGCGATGTCCCTAGCCATCAGGGTAGACAGATGTCTGAGGGAGAGACTGAGACCAACTTTGTCCCCTGTGGCTATCCCTGTTGAGGAAGCTCCACACAATGAACCTATGCAGTTGGGGGCAGTAGGCACTCGTGTTAAACCCCCTGTAGTTTCAGTTCATCTAGTGGGTGGAGCTTGTTTTTATTGTGGACAAGCTGATCGTTTTATCAAAGTTTGTCCACATCGCTCCAGGACACATACGCAGTCTCAGACGCAGCCTACCTCAGAAGGAGAAGACCAGAGGGTTTATATCTCCTTCTTTTCTAAGTCTCCGTTCACGCTGTCTGCCCAGGTGCTGGTAGATGGAAAAAGGGAGACTATACCGGTACTAGTTGATAGCAGAGCGGGAGTCGTTCTTATGGATTCTCGCTTTGCGCAGACTCATGACTTCGTCTGTAGCACCTTAGTGAGACCTATTCCTATCTCCGCCATTGACTCAGTTCCACTCAGCCTGAAGGTATTATCCCAAGTGGTGCATAATGTGAACTTGAGCATGGGAACTCATCACCAGGAGTTTCTCTCTTGTTGCATTTTGGAGAATTTGCCAACCCCATTGTCTTGGGTCTCCCTTGGCTGAGAAAACACAACCTGGTAATTTACTGGTGGGCCTGGGAGGTGGTTCGCTGGGGTACTGCCTGTGAGGGTACTTGCCGGGGTACTTCATTCTCCACCATGCTGGTGATGGCTACACTGACTTCTTCGTTCAAGGAGGTTAGGAGTTTGACTGGGGTGGAGTGCATGCCACGCTCCCGACTCCTGGTGCCTCTGGGCGTCATCCTAGGAAGAAGGGCAGGGGAAGGGTGGTTGTGTCTGCATTGCATCCCAAGGGAGGGAGTCCTGGAGTCCTGAGAGACGTGCCTGGTACTTGCCTGCCTAAGATTGTACCCTCTGCCTATCACCGCATGTGTGGCAATAAATGTACCGGTCCAGACCTGAGGGTGAATGAGTATGTGTGGGTGTTGACCCAGCAAGTCAGGTGGAGGTGTGCTACTGGGACTCCGGGTTCTGGGGTTGTAAGACCTTTTCGGATATTGGCCATTTGCAATCCTGTGCTTTGCCACCTTGACCTACCTCCAGGTTTGGCAACCCGTAATATCTTTCATATCTCATCTCTCAAAGGATGTGGACTTCTTTCGGATGTACCTTCAAGTCGAGTGCGGAGGCCTCTCTTAAAAGAGGGAGAGTACTGTCATGCGCTTAGATGGCGCTGACATTGTTGGATGCTGCTGTGTATGTGGTTTGTCTTTAAGAGCTGCATGGTTGATTGTTGTGAAGGTTCTTGCCTACTGTGGTGTGCTCCAGAACTGCAGTCACTATTATGTTGAATTGCTAGTTCAGGAATTAATGTGTGACTCACCTGGAATCCCCTCCCCGTGGCTTTAAATAGCCTTCCCTCTCCTCTCTCAGGTGCTGCTGATAGCTATGTTCTCTGGGCCTTGGTGCTGTGCTGATGCTTAGCTGCTGGGCTAAAGTCTTTCCTTGGGAGAAGCTGTGATTTCTGACCCGTGGGTGGAGGTAGGGGCCCTCAGCCTAGGGCTAATCAGGAGTTTTAGGGTACAGGGTGGCAGCTCAGAACTCCTCAAAATCAGAGGTACCTCCGAGATCAGGGCGAGCCAGGGACCCCAGCATCAGGGTCAGATTAGGCTCTCCTGACCCCCTTTTGCCCAATTAACCTACCTGTTACCTGATTCTCTTACCTCCCAAGCATGACAATGAGAAGGACTCATTGTATATAAGGAGCAATGTGTGGGGTCATATTGTATAAAGTAGGGCTATGTGAAGGCTCATGCTGTATATAGGAAACCATGTAAGGCTGCGTCGTATCTAGAGGGGGCTGACGGAGCATCTGCCCCGGACGCAGCAGGCAGGGGGGCGCTGCTGGGCCTCCTGCTGCAGCGGCCTCCCCGCAGAGAGAGTTGGCTTTCTTCTCTGTCCTGCACAGCAGCACACTCTGTGCTTACAGGATCTTTGATGATGTCACTGGAGGGGAGGAGTCAGGGGTCACATGATCAGCTCCTCAGTGTATGCAGGACAACACTGTGCTGGTCATCATGGTCCTGAAAGAGGTGAAGGTTATATGTGGGGTCAGGAGGTATTTGCAGTGTGGATGTAGCAGAGCCGAGAGTGTACTAGGTGTATGTAGCAGAGCCATGTGTGTACGAGGTGTATGACGCGGAGCAGAGACTGTACTAGGTGTATGTAGCAGAGCCAAGAGTGTACTAGGTGTACGGAGCAGAGCTGAGAGTGTACAAGGTGTATGGAGCAGAGCAGTGTGTGTATGACGTGTACGGAGCAGAGCTGAGTGTGTACGGGGTGTGTGGAGCAGAGCCAAGTGTGTACTAGGTGTAAGTAGTGGAGCTGCATGTGTACGAGGTGTACGGAGCAGAGCTGAGTGTGTACGAGGTGTACAGAGCGGAGCCATGTGTGTACGGGGCATATGGAGCCGAGCTGTGTACTAGGTGTATGAAGCGGAGCCGCGTGTGTACGAGGTGTATGGAGCGGAGCCGCGTGTGTACGAGGTGTATGCAGCGGAGCCGAGTGTACACGAGGTGTACAGAGCCGAGTCGCATGTGTATGGTGTGTACGGAGCAGAGCAGAGTGTGGACAATGTGTACAGAGCGGAGCTGAATGTACGAGGTGTACGGAGTGGAGCCATCTCTGTATGAGGTGTTCGGAGCGGAGCCGAGGCCGAGTGTGTACAAGATGTATGGAGCGAAGCCGTGTGTGTACGAAGTGTACAGAGTGGAGCCGTGTGTGTACAAGGTGTACGGAGCAGAGCTGAGAGTATACTAGGTGTACGGAGCAGAGCCGAGTGTGTTTGAGGTGTATGGAGCAGAGCCGATTGTGTTTGAGGTGTACGGAGCAGTGCCGTGTGTGTAGGAAGTGTACGGAGCAGAGCCGAGAGTGTACAAGGTGCACGGAGCAGAGCCGAGTGTGTTTGAGGTGTACGGAGCAGTGCCATGTGTATACGAGGTGTACGGAGCAGAGCTGAGTATGTATGAGGTGTACGGAGCAGAGCTGAGAGTGTACAAGGTGTATGGAGCGGAGCCGCATGTGTACGAGATGTATGGAGCAGAGCCTAGTGTGTACGAGACGTATGGAGCGGAGCCCAGAGTGTACAGGGCGTATGGAGCCATATGCGTATGAGGTGTGTGTGTACCAGTGGTAGTTCCCCCGCGGATGTCGCTCCCACTTGTATAATCCCAGCCACCTCTGCCAGCAGCATTCTTCTCCCGAGTCCTAGCCTCCGCTGTCTGCCCTCTGCAGCTCAGCATGGCGGGGCATGATTAAGTTATCATTGAGTTGAGATGTGCAGAGCGGCAAAGCAGATGCTGAGGAGAGTGGAGCAGCGAGAAGAGAGGTATTTACTTTTTTTTTTCAGTCAGTAAGTACACTGATGGGAAACTATGTAATGGGCAATATTATATAGGAAGATAATGGGGGTGCAATATTCTAAATGGAGTACTCTTGGGGTGCACTCTACTATATGGAGGACTATTGGGGCCCATTATACTATATGGGGGGACTATGGGGATGCATTATACTATATGGAAGACTATGGGGGTGCATTATACTATATGGAGGACTATGGGTGGTGCATTATACTATATGGAGGACTATGGGGGTGCATTATACTATATGGAGTACTATGGGGTGCATTATACTATATGGAGCTATGGAGGACTACGGGGTTGCATTATACTATATGGAGGACTATGGGGTGCATTATACTATGTGGAGGACTATAAGGGTACCTTTAAAATTTTCTAGGAATTTCATTGGCAACTTACTGGTTGCAGTGAAATCATGGACACATTGTTCTATCTTGTTGCTGTGTACAAATGGAACAATGTCTCCATGATTTCACTGCAACCAGTAAGTTGCCAGTGAAATTCCTAGAAAAGTTGCCGCGTGTAAAGGTACCTTTAGGTGCAATATACGATATGGAGGACTATGGGGGTCCATTATACTATATGGAGGAGTATGGGGGTGCATTATAATATATGGAGGGTTATGGGGTGCATTATACTATATGGAGAACTATAGCTGATGTATTATAATATATGGAGTCAATTATACTACACTAGCTGTGAGCCCGATGCGATTGCATCGGGATTCTAGAATCTGTGTATAGGGCATTGCTCAAGCTGCTGCAACGACTCCCAACGCCCCCTTTGCGGGCATTGCGAGTGAGTCGCCGTGGGCGATGCGCGTCCACGAACAAAGCCACGGAGGTAGTGGCGTGTGCGAGGGAAGTCGGTACAGCAATTATATAATAGATTATCAGTATGTAATATATAATTTCCCTAACGCACTTCCGTAAGTTTCGGCACTGTTTCCGTCGTTGTGGGCTTGGGCGCAGCGCCCACGCGACCTGTGAAGCATTGCCGGCGCCACTGATTCGCAAAGCCTCACTCGCAATGGCCGCCAAGCGGGCGTTGCTAGTCCTTGCAGAATAGGCGCGACTTACTAATGTATACATAAGCACATACATAATACTGATAATTCCTATATAATCACATATATATATATAGATGGCGGGCCGATTCGAAAGAATCGGGTAGTCTAGAATCCATATATAGTATATTTACTAATAGTTAGGGGAGTGGGGTGAAATGAATTGTGTGTATACAGGTGGCTCAGTGGTTAGCAGTGAGTGCGGTGGCTCAGTGGTTAGCAGTGAGTGCGGTGGCTCAGTGGTTAGCAGCGAGTGCGGTGGCTCAGTGGTTAGCAGCGAGTGCGGTGGCTCAGTGGTTAGCAGTGAGTGTGGTGAGATTGGTGAGCACAGTGGCGTGGGCAGAGTGCTGAGTGCAGCGCTGTGGGCAGAGTGGTCAGCACACACATACATACATACACACACACACACACAGACACTTCGCTATAGTTAGCACCGACCCTACGTCTTCCCTGCCGGCTGGATCCTGAGTTGATATGTCGGCGCCCGCGGACGACTGGATACAATATGGGGTCCGGCAAGTTTGGCGAGACTTATTGGACGCGATATTTGATCGAGTAGTTCGGGGGCGGCGACATGTCGGTGATGCAGGTCCGTGGTAAGTATAGCGGAGTATGTGTGTGTGTGTGTGTGTGTGTGTATGTGTGCGGAGAAAGTGAGTGAAGTGCGGAGAAAGTGAGGTGTGGTGATGTGGCCCCTGGGCGGGTGCATCACACGGGTTATCAATGCAGGTCTGTGTTCACATGGGCCGGTTTTCCTGATTGTGTGTGGTGTGTGAAAGCTGTCCGATGTACAGGGGGTTAACAGCTGAAGGGTTTTCATGAGCTGAGTAAAACAGCTGAGTGTGAGTGCTGAAGATCCGATACATTCATGAGCCTAATGAGCGGCTGAACCTGTGGGGATGAGTGCTTTGCTGTGCGGAGAAAGTGAGGTGTGGTGATGTGGCCCCTGGCGGGGTGCTTCACCCGGGTTATCAATGCAGGTCTGTGTTCACATGGGCCTGGTTTTCCTGATTGTGTGTGGTGTGTGAAAGCTGTCCGATGTACAGGGGGTTATCAGCTGAAGGCTTTTAATGAGCTGAGTAAAAAAGCTGAGTGTGAGTGCTGAAGATCCGATACATTCATGAGCCTAATGAGCGGCTGAACCGTGGGGATGAGTGCTTTGCTGTGCGGAGAAAGTGAGGTGTGGTGATGTGGCCCCTGGCGGGGTGCCTGACACGGGTTATCAATGCAGGTCTGTGTTCACATGGGCCTGGTTTTCCTGATTGTGTGTGGTGTGTGAAAGCTGTCCGATGTACAGGGGGTTATCATCTGAAGGGTTTTCATGAGCTGAGTAAAAAAGCTGAGTGTGAGTGCTGAAGATCCGATACATTCATGAGCCTAATGAGCGGCTGAACCCGTGGGGATGAGTGCTTTGCTGTGCGGAGAAAGTGAGGTGTGGTGATGTGGCCCCTGGCAGGGTGCCTCACACGGGTTATCAATGCAGGTCTGTGTTCACATGGGCCTGGTTTTCCTGATTGTGTGTGGTGTGTGAAAGCTGTCCGATGTACAGGGGGTTATCATCTGAAGGGTTTTCATGAGCTGAGTAAAAAAGCTGAGTGTGAGTGCTGAAGATCCGATACATTCATGAGCCTAATGAGCGGCTGAACCCGTGGGGATGAGTGCTTTGCTGTGCGGAGAAAGTGAGGTGTGGTGATGTGGCCCCTGGCGGGGTGCCTGACACGGGTTATCAATGCAGGTCTGTGTTCACATGGGCCTGGTTTTCCTGATTGTGTGTGGTGTGTGAAAGCTGTCCGATGTACAGGGGGTTATCAGCTGAAGGGTTTTCATGAGCTGAGTAAAAAAGCTGAGTGTGAGTGCTGAAGATCCGATACATTCATGAGCCTAATGAGCGGCTGAACCTGTGGGGATGAGTGCTTTGCTGTGCGGCCGCGGCGGCGGCTTTGGTGGTGGTGATGGTGGTGGTGGTGGTTGTTCACTGCTCGCAATGGCCGCTATGCGGCCATTGCTTCGCGGCTCTGGACAGAGTCCAGGAGAAACACCCGGAAGTTGCGCCGCTCCGACGGAAGTCAGCTACGGCAATTATATAATAGATGGAAGCCATTATAATATATGCAGGGCTCTTTGGGGGGCATGATAATACTTGGAGAGGTGTGAGGAGCCTTTATACTTTATGCAGGGCTGTTTGAGTGTTGTCTTGGAGGCCATTATACAGTGTAAAGAGGTGTAGGTGCCATTATACTGTATGTAGGTCCATTATTAGTGATGGGCGAATCCTAAATTACTCGGAATCGCTTGACTCCCAGGACTCACTACTCGTTGCGAGTCTAGCGAGTCCAATGTTAATGAATGGGGAAGCGAGTAATAGCGAGTAGTGTGAGATTTACAAATCGCAGATGTGTCTCGGAAGCTTCAGCCTGAAACAATCCTAGTTTTGTCATTTATTTGCATTGCTCGTTTACTTTGTAAGTAATCGCTGACTCGCACAGATAAGATCCTGTCTTCTCTGTGTTCTGGCTGCCCCAGCTCCAGGGTCCTAGAGCCCGCCTGCTGCCTGATGTAGCAGTGCTGAGATTGTTCTCAGTCTGCTCATTCCCTGTGTACAGACATGAATGTCTGTGCACAGAGATGATGTAGCAGAGCTGAGATTGTTCTCAGTCTGCTCATTCCCTGTGCATAGAGATCTATATATATGCACAGGGGATGTAGCAGAGAGGACATCGCGTTTTGGATTGCGTCGGACGGAAGAGGATTTTTTTAATTAAAGATGGAGTCCCTAATGGCTTTTTTTTTTATTTCTAATAAAAAATTTTCTTTGTGTTGTGTTTTTTTAAAACAATTTAATAGAAATTCATGGCGGTCATGTCTAATATTGGCGTGACCGCCATAAATTTCGGGCTTAGGGCCAGCTGATAATACAAAGCTGGCCCTAACCCCTTTATTACCCAGCGTGCCACCGCTACCAGGGCCGCTGGAAGAGCGGGGTTCAGCGCCAGAGGATGGCGCTTCAATGAACGCGCCATCGTCTGGGGCGGCTGCGGGCTGCAATTTGCAGCGGGGGGTGCCCAGAAAGCTTGGGCATCCCTGCGCTGCGGATTCCAGCCCCCAGCTGCTTAGCTGTACCTGGCTAGACATAGAAATTGCGCGGAGCCCCACGCATTTTTTTTAAATTATTTCATGAAATTCTGAGATTCTGACTCTGACTCTGAGACTCTGACTCTGAAATTCATGAAATAATTTAAAAAAAATGCGTGGGGCTCCGCGCAATTTCTATGTCTAGCCAGGTACAGCTAAGCAGCTGGGGGCTGGAATCCGCAGCGCAGGGATGCCCAGATGCCCCACTGCAAATTGCAGCCCGCAGCCGCCCCAGAAGATGGCGCGTTCATTGAAGCGCCATCCTCTGGCGCTGAACCCCGCTCTTCCAGCGGCCCTGGTGGCGGTAGCACGCTGGGTAATAAAGGGGTTAATACCAGCTTTGTTATACAAGCTGGTATTAAGCCCGAGATTCTTAATGTCAGGCCACATTTGACCCAGCCACTAAGAATCTCCAATAAAGGGTTAAAAAAACACAGAGAAAAATTTTTATTTGAAATAAAAAAAAAGCCATTAGGGACTCCATCTTTAATTAAAAAAATCCTCTTCCGTCCGACGTAGTCCAAAACGCGATGTCCTCTCTGCTCATCCCTGTGAATAGATAGATGTCTATGCACAGGGAATGAGCAGACTGAGAACAATCTCAGCACTGCTACATCATGTCTGTGAGCAGGTGGGCTCTAGGACCTTGGAGCTGCACAGAGAAGACAGCTGGACTCGGCTCGCAAAGAAACAGCAGTTACTTTGCGAGTTTCCCTGCTATCACTGGCACAGTAGCCAGTGATTACTCGCACCAGTCTAATGCAAACAATGGCAATCCTAGTTTTGTCAGCGTTTCTGACAAAACTAGGATTGATATTGATTTGCATTGGACTCGTGCGAGTAATCACTGGGAAACTCGCAGACTACCGAGTCCTGCGAGTCCCTTACTACTCGCCGAGTAACGAGTCCTAGCGAGTAGATTCGCCCATCCCTATCCATTATATTGTATGGAGGGCTGTATGTGGTCACAGTTTTGGAGTTCAAACTGTGCCAGTGTAGTTGAGGGGCTTACAGTAAGGTCATCATACTGTGCGTATGGAGGAATTCACTGTGGGGCATCATATAGGGTTTGGAAGGCACTTTTGTTGGCATCACACTTTATGACTGTAACGAAAGGGGAATCAAGGGGCTTCAATAGGTGGGAAAATGTAAAGGGGCACAAAATAGAGACTGAGCATATGTGGAGCTGTATGGAGAGGGGGCAGCATGAGGGGACAGTATGTCGAGTTTGGGGAGTTTGATGAGGGAGAACAGCATAAACCGTGGGCAGTATAGGAGGATACAGTGTAGAGGATAGAGTGACCAGGGAGCCCAGTATGGGAAGAAGAGGGCAGTGTGATGAGAGGGCAGTGTGGAGGGCATGCGCCAGAAGAGGGACAGTGTGTAAATCATATTTTGTGCAGAGAACACTGAGGAGGAGCAATTATTTATTCTGGGGCACAGTGTAGGGCAGATATTTTTACTCAGGAAAATGTTGATCATTCTGCTATTTTTAAGGGTATCGTGCCAGGATGTGCTGCGGAGGATTGGAGAAGATGGAAATCAGGCAAGATGTGGATGTGAAAAGTGATAGTGGTGCCAGTAAAAACTGAAAAGATTACCCCACTCAGAGACAAGGTCATCTATAAGGTACCCAAATATAAATGATTATTTGTGATAATGACTAATTCTCATCAGTGTTGTGGTTCCCGTATGCTTTTATTGATGGCTGTTAGCAACAGCTTCCAGTATGTCCTAACCATTGCTAATGATGTAGTAGGAGTTGTAGGTTCATTAGGTACAAATGTATATGGGTCTGACCTGACATTACAATTGTTTTACCATGTACTGATGGTGGTTCTGATGTTGAATTTTGGTACTGATGAGGGTTGTGATTTCTGTAATGATGGGGGTTATATGGATGTAATTCAGTACCTCTAGTGGGTCTAGCCCAGTCCTAACAACGTGTAATATTCTCAATGCCAGAAACAGCTGTTGCTTGTTCCAGCAGTCACTGTACCAGTAAGTGTAAAAATCGCATATGGATGATTGGTCACATCTCCTGAGACCACGGGGGGTGGGCGCCAAACCGAATTCTTGCCCGGGTGCCAGGAAACCTATATACACCTCTGTGTAAGGGCTCATACTGTGTGTAAAGAACGAGCGGTTTGTATAGTAAATGGGGGGAACTGTATGGCAGCTCATGTGGAAGGTGCTCTGGTCAGATGAAAAACAGGGATTTTTGTGTACTCACAGTAAAATTCTTTTCCCCTAGCTCACCATTGGGGGACACAGGACTTTGGCCCAACAACCAGCCCGAGTTGCTCTCCGAAGGGGAACTCTGAGCCAGAATCATCCCAGGACCGGGAGACGACGGACACCCAGGCATTGGTTGACAGCCTCATTGAGGGTGCATGCTTTCCTGCCACTAGGAGGCAACACTAAGTAGGGATGAAATTTAAGTCCTCCTGCCTGCAGTATACACCCCTCAGTAGGAGTGATTAATCAGTTTAATACAAAAGCAGTAGGAGAACACGTTAATGTAATAAGGTTCAATAGGCTTAGGCCCAGGCTATGTGTAGACCATTGAAGGCTGTTAGGGTGGGTGCTGTGTTCCCCAATGATGAGCTAGGAGAAAAGGATTTTACGGTGACTACACAAAAATCCCTGTTTCTCCTTCGCATCATTGGGTGACACAGGACCATGGGACCAGGGAGGGAATTAGCTGAGTAGTGGACAAGCATCATGCACCAGCTGATTACAGATGCGTGACTGCCACTTGCAAGATTTTTCTCCCTAGGCTTGCGTCCGCAGAGACCTAGGTGTGAATTTTGTAATGTTTGGTGAAGGTGTGTAGGCTGGACCAAGTTGCGGCTTTGCAAACTTGGGCTGCCGAGGCCTGGTATTGAATGGCACATGAGGTGCCCACTGATTGAGTTGAGTGAGCCTTGATCCCTGCTGAGATTGGCGTCTTTCTGACGCAGTAGGACTCTTGGATTGCAGAGCAGATCCACCTTGCCAGTGTGGATTTAGAGGCCGCCATTCATTTCCTAGGTTCTTCGGGGATGACGACCAGCGTCTTCATTTTACGGAAGGGGAATGTTCGGGAGATGTAGCATCTGAGGGCTCTTACCAGGTCCAGGGTGTGAAGCTCTTTTTTGAAGCGGTGTACTGTTGCTGGGAAAAAAGAGGGTAGAACGATGTCCTCTTTGAGGTGGAATTGGGAGATGACCTTGGGCAAGAAGGATGGTGGCGGGGGGAGAACCACCTTATCCTTGTGGAAGGATAAAAGTTTACGGGTTTAAGTTTATGGGTTTACGAGGGACCGTTCCTGTCAAACTAATCTAATAAGCTTCTATGAAGAGGTAAGTTCTGGACTGGACAAAAGAAATGCAGTGGACTAAGTGTATATGGACTTTTCAAAAGCTTTTGATATGGTGCAACACAAAAGGTTGATGCATAAAATGAGATCAAAGGGGATTGGGGAAAATATTTGTAAGTGGGTTAAGAACTGGCTTAGTGATACGAAACAAAGGGTGGTTATTAATGGAACACACTCAGAATGGGTCACAGTTAACAGCGGGCTACCACAGGGGTCAGTATTGGGCTCGCTTCTTTTTAACATATTTATTAATGACCTTGTAGGGGGCATACAGAGTAGAATCTCAATATTTGCAGATGACACTAAACTAAATTTTATATTACAGGAGAATTTATGTAAACTAAAAGTGACTCACTCCAGTTTAGACAGGCTGTAGCTTCTTCCTCCTTGTCATGAGTGCACCGCGCCTGCCGGTAGTGGGGCCCGGTCGAGTGCAGATCAAAAAGTTGAAGACGTCTTGTAGGAACAGATTAAGGGGTTAATTGTTTCGTGACGCCACCTATGAGTAGTTCGGTAAGTCTTACCGACGCTGCGGGGCCTCCGGGGGATGGATAGCAGCAAGATGGAACGCTCCCCACAGGCTGAGCAGTGATCCCCGGACGCTGGAGCTGCTTAAGATGTTGTGCGGCAGCTGCAGTTACCTTGTGTGCAGACGGACGTAGTCATAAGGAAGCACGGACACTGTAAGTCTCTGTAACGGGTCTTTACTGTAACCAGCAAGCAGTACATGGCATACAGTGTGTAGATAGCAGACCGGGTGGACTCAGCAGTGATAGGTGTCCCTCAGAGATCCGCGGTGTTCCTCCATACTAACTAAGTAATGCCGTTGTCGCCCAGGAATACCAGATCGGGTACAGGGAGGCTGCTTCAATCCCTATCCAAAGTATACGTGATGGATGTTTTGGGGAGCCTTGGGTCCCTTGGTGGGTACACCGCTGGTTAGACGACGGGAATTTGGCTGGTGGTGGGGTGCTCCTGGAAAGCTGCTCCTCCACGCCTCTGGTTCGCATTGCAGAGCTAAACTGCTGCTAGCTTCGGTACCAGCAAACCGGCTGTATAAGGGCACGGAAGTCTTTGGGAACCCGTTTCTTTGATGCCCGGAATTGGTAGGGAGATGGCCGGTAGAAGGTGGCCAGGGGGTTGCACCGGCTGTGCAACCCCCTCTCCTAGGTTGCAGAGCTGGGAGTCTGCAGGGGTCTTCTAAGTTGCTGTTACTTCTCCAGATCCGAGACTAGAACTCTCTAAGCCTGGACTAAACTTCCACTACATGCTACTCTTGCACTCCGCCCACCAGGACCTTGATTGGCCCTCTATGCTAAGTGAGGCATGCAGAGTATGGATCTCTGAGTTAACCAGATAACTGCTGGGTCAGAGAATATTGCTGCTGCATTTATGGCTGCAATACCCTCCTGTGACGCACTCGTTGCGGGGTGCCACACTCCCCCTTGGTGAAATATGCTTGTCCCCAAGTGTCATATTATCCAACATTACAGAGAGATTTTTATATTTTTATAACAGACATGAAATTCACACTTTTATTAAAGAAACAGGTAAATATTCGCTTTGATGTTGCAAGCAAAAATAACAGGTTAACACATTACCCAGACCCGGCGGGCGGTCGGCTGTCCTTAGGTTAAAATTTCAGGCTGTAGCCGCCAAGTCGCGGTGTTATTTGCAAAACAGGAAGAAGTCTCTTGGCAAAAAGTTCAAAGAACAAAGTCACTTGTGGAGGGCAGTGTTCCGGACCTGTATAGCGAACCACCCGTCACAGCATACATATCGCTCATAGGTTACAATGTCCCCTCTATACAAATCACGGTTTGGATGCCCTCGCGGTAGGTGCGATTCCACATCACGGCGCCCCACAAACACTTCTGTACACACACCCTCCTCCCTTATGAATCCCCACCCGGTGGATAAGTTGAAGGTGCTCACCCGTCCGGTTTTATGGAACTCATCAGACAATGGAGATTGGCGGCGGGCTTCGGCGCGAGCCTGCATGTTGGCGCGTAGACGAGACAGCCACTCCTCCCTTCGGATGCAACGTACCTCTTCATCGGAGCGGTGCGGCGTGTGGATACAGTCACTACGGCGTGCTGGTTGTTGAACGGCTGGAGTCTGGTGGGCAGTCTAGATTGGAACCCAGTTGAACGGAACCGGAGAAGATGTTGCTGCGGCGGCACCCGACCAGCGTACCCGAGTAGATCGCCCGGCAGAAGGATCCTTGGTATCTCCCCAGGCGAACCCGGTGTAGAGGTCCTCAGCTGGGCTGTAGGTCTCGTCGTCATCATCCTCGATCTCTCCCTCGATGACCACGTCGGGCTGCTCGGCTAACGGAGATGTTGGAATGAGGTCCTCTGGGTCGATGGGTGGCTGTGCTGCAAAGTTCTCCTCGAGGTCGTCTTGCAGGGCTTCCAGGCTGCCTGCCTCTTCTTCTGTAGCAGCGAGTAACGGTGTTTCGATCCCGGTCACCAGGTAGGCCTCGGTAATTGCAGAGAAGGCCTCCGGTTCAGGGGAGAAACAGGCGACAGTCTCGGTAGTGGTGAAACTAGTCGGGGGTTCCGCAAGGGGAACCAGGTAGGTATTCGGTTCTTCCTTGGAGCGAGTTACAAGCTCCGGCTCAATCACGGTTTCAGTTCCAGGCTTTGGAGCGGGATAAGCGGTGGTCTCTACCGGGATGACACAGTCTATCGGCTCTGAAGATAAGGCTGGACAAGTGGTCGGCGTGGGCGAGGCGGTACTGAAACTCGAGATGTCGTCCGGCCCTGGAGTGGTTGTACCCAAGCGGCTCTGCTGCATCGCACGATGTAGTCTGCTGCCCAAGCTCGCGTTCCAACTGCGGATCGTCCATTCAACGGTTTCTAGGAGCCGTACCCGGAGGTCTTGCAGAGCTCCTTGCCAGAAGTCGGGGCTGCCGTCGATATATTAAGGACAGGACCCGGACCCGGATGGCCTATTGCAGCTCTGGCCTCGGCTTCCACTTCTTGCATCAGGTCTCTCGGTCTTAAGCTGGCCATGTTTCTTGGAGGAGCCACACCCGTCTCTACCCGGTAGCTGTACTGGTGAAGAGCTGGTGAAGAACGGTCTGTCTGACACTCCCATTTCCTTAGGGCTTTTGTAGTCCAATTGTGGGAAAAGTCTTTGGGGTCTGCCCCCATGGTTGATTCGAGCAATCAGGGCGGACAAAGAGTTTGGCGCCTTTGCCTTTAGCCCTCCCACGATGAGGGGCGGTGGCTCACCCCTGGGCTTGCACGTGGCGGATCCTCATGGCGGGGCATCTTGGGCGCCATCTTGGCCCAACGGTGAAAAGGCGGGAAAGTTCTTTTAGGGACGAACAAAGTCCAAATTGTAGACATTAAAGTCATTTTAAAGCACATTATACCCGTTAGGGAACGGGCCTGCTCGTATCCTGTTCGTGACGCCAAATTCTGACTCACCGAGGCCGGGGACTCCGGTTTAGACAGGCTGTAGCTTCTTCCTCCTTGTCACGGGTGGACCGCGCCTGCCGGTAGTGGGGCCCAGTCGAGTGCAGATCAAAAAGTTGAAGACGTCTTGTAGGAACAGATTAAGGGGTTAATGTTTCGTGACGCCACCTATGAGTAGTTCGGTAAGTCTTACCGACGCTGCGGGGCCTCCGGGGGATGGATAGCAGCAAGATGGAACGCTCCCCACAGGCTGAGCGGTGATCCCCGGAGGCTGGAGCTGCTTAAGATGTTGTGCGGCAGCTGCAGTTACCTTGTGTGCAGACGGACGTAGTCATAAGGAAGCACGGACACTGTAAGTCTCTGTAACGGGTCTTTACTGTAACCATCAAGCAGTACATGGCATACAGTGTGTAGATAGCAGACCGGGTGGACTCAGCAGTGATAGGTGTCCCTCAGAGATCCGCGGTGTTCCTCCATACTAACTAAGTAATGCCGTTGTCGCCCAGGAATACTAGATCGGGTACAGGGAGGCTGCTTCAATCCCTATCCAAAGTATACGTGATGGATGTTTTGGGAGCCTTGGGTCCCTTGGTGGGTACACCGCTGGTTAGACGATGGGAATTTGGCTGGTGGTGGGGTGCTCCTAGAAAGCTGCTCCTCCATGCCTCTGGTTCGCATAGCAGAGCTGAACTGCTGCTAGCTTCGGTACCAGCAAACCGGCTGTATAAGGGCACGGGAGTCTTTGGGAACCCGTTTCTTTGATGCCCGGAATTGGTAGGGAGATGGCCGGTAGAAGGTGGCCAGGGGGTTGCACCGGCTGTGCAACCCCCTCTCCTAGGTTGCAGAGCTGGGAGTCTGCAGGGGTCTTCTAAGTTGCTGTTACTTCTCCAGACCCAAGACTAGAACTCTCTAAGCCTGGACTAAACTTCCACTACACGCTACTCTTGCACTCCGCCCACCAGGACCTTGATTGGCCCTCTATGCTAAGTGAGGCATGCAGAGTATGGATCTCTGAGTTAACCAGATAACTGCTGGGTCAGAGAATATTGCTGCTGCATTTATGGCTGCAATACCCTCCTGTGACGCACTCGTTGCGGGGCGCCACAGAAGCTTGGGCTGATAAATGGCAAATGAGCTTTAATGGGGATAAATGTAAGGTCATGCACTTGGGCAGAGGAAATAAAAGGTATAATTCTGTTCTTAATTGTAAAACACTGGCCAAAACTACCACTGAAAAAGACCTGGGTGTATGGGTAGATGATAAACTCACATTTAGTGCCCAGATGCTCATGAGGAGAACATAATTTTACCTCTATTCAGGTCAATAGTGCAACCACACTTAGAATACTGTGTACAATTCTGGTCTCCGGTGTATAAGAAAGACATAGTTGAACTAGAGATGGTGCAGAGAAGAGCGACCAAGGTTATTAGAGGACTGAGAGGTATGCAATACCAAGACAGGTTATTAAATTTGGGGTTATTTAGTTTGGAAAAACGAAGGCTTAGGGGTGATCTTATAATAATGTATAAATATACTAGGGGACAGTACACAGACCTTTTTAATGATCTTTTTACTCTTAGGCCTGAAACAGGGATAAGGGGGCATCCTCTACATCTGGAGGAAAGAAGGTTTAATCAAAACCACAGATGTGCATTCTTTACTGTAACAGCAGTGAGACTATGGAACTCTCTGCCACATGATGTTGTAATGAGTGAGTCACTACTAAAATTTAAGAGTGGCCTGGATTAGTGATGGGCGAATCCTAAATTACTCGGAATCGCTTGACTCTAGCGAGTCCGAGCACAGGACTCGCTACTCGTTGCGAGTCTAGCGAGTCCAATGTTAATGAATGGGGAAGCAAGTAATAGCGTGTAGTGTGAGATTTACAAATCGCAGATGTGTCTCGGAAGCTTCAGCCTGAAGCAATCCTAGTTTTGCCATTTATTTGCATTGGACTCGTTTACTTTGTAAGTAATCGCTGGGAAACTCGCACAGATAAGAGTCCTGTCTGCTCTGTGTGCTGGCTGCCGCAGCTCCAGGGTCCTAGAGCCCGCCTGCTGCCTGATGTAGCAGAGCTGAGATTGTTCTCAGTCTGCTCATTCCCTGTGTACAGACATGAATGTCTGTGCACAGAGATGATGTAGCAGAGCTGAAATTGTTCTCAGTCTGCTCATTCCCTGTGCATAGACATCTATATCTATGCACAGGGGATGTAGCAGAGAGGACATCGCGTTTTGGACTGCGTCGGACGGAAGAGGATTTTTTAAATTAAAGATGGAGTCCCTAATGGCTTTTTTTTTTATTTCTAATAAAAAAATTTCTCTGTGTTGTGTTTTTTTTAAAACAATTTAATAGAAATTCATGGCGGTCATGTCTAATATTGACGTGACCGCCATAAATTTCGGGCTTAGGGCCAGCTGATAATACAAAGCTGGCCCTAAC
>JARQOC010002009.1:0-31193 GCA_033576535.1 Allobates femoralis | reverse complement strand
GAGTTCTCTGGCACAGTTACAGTGCAAACACGGTCCCTAGTGGACCTCACTGGGCACCATCCGCCAGATCAACTGCATCTGCTGCTTCTTCCTCATACAAATTTTCAGCCTTACAACCTCCACATTTTTATTCATTACAGTCAGGGTGAGTGAGACCCCATCAGATTTTATGGAAGTGGACACACCTGCTGTTTTTGACCAATCTCCGACAAAAAGCACACCACTTCTTTGACTATCCTCCATAACATTTCCAAATGCAACTCACGCACAGTGTAGCAGTTTGTCAGGTACACCGTAATCCAACCTCTCTCAGCACAACAGCCAACCCTCAGTCCTGCAGGTGTGGTCATGTAAAAGAATATTTTCTCCTATACATCCCAAAGCTAAGGGTTTGAACTTTACCATCTCCAATTTGTTGGCCACATAATGCTGTCTTTCTGCCTGGTGGATACAGATGGTTCCTAAAAGCTGATGGCCATTACAGTTTTTCAGTACCAGTTGCCCAGTCTCCATTACTTCTCTAAGAAAGCTGTGCCTGTGTTAAACTAGCATGCTGCAGACATCACCCGTTCCTTGAGAAAATCTGTGTGTGACTGGGGACATATCACCACTGACATCTGGAAGAGCAAACGTGGCCAGGGTCATTACATTTCACTTACTGGAAACTGGGTGACTCTGGTGGCTGCAGGGCCAGGCAGGGAAAGGGCTGCTCCACAAATATTGAAATCCCCAAAGCTTGCATGACAAACCTATGTATCTACCACTTCATCCTCTGCTTCTGCCTCCTCCACCTCCTCTAGTGCCTCCAGCAGTGCCCTCAACCCCTCCCTTAATCTTACAACAAGTCAGAGAAAATCCCCAACACCTCCCTACTGTGCTGCCAGGGCTTTCCACCATCAGGCAGTGTTAAAATTAAAATGCCTTGTAGACGTTAGTCGCACAATTTAAGAATTGTAGACAGGTATGCAGGCCAAGTTTGACCAATAGCTGTCTCCATTGACCCTAGAGCCATGGAATGCCACGTGCGATAACAGTGCAAACCTAATGAAGGCTTCGGGGCAAATTTACATATGTGCCTTGCATGGTTCACATCATCAAACGTATTCTACTTCAATTCCTACGTCACTATCCTGGCCTGGATAAGCTGTTTCAGAAGGTACGGTCGCTGTGTGCTCACTTCTGCCGTTCACACCCAGCAGCTCATCGACTACCATTGCTACAGAGGTCTTTGGGACAACTGATTAACTGTTTGAAATGCGATGTGCCGACACGCTGGAATTCCATTCTGCACATATTGTAGCGACTGTGACAGTAATGATGAGCCCTGGCGCAGTATGTCATCATGCATACAGTGAGTCAAAGTGAGCCGAAGATAGGGCAAATGACTCTTGCAGAGTGGACACAGATTAAGGACCTCAGCCTCCTTGTGTACAGTTTCTAAATGGCATCACTATTCCAGTCATCTACATGCTGAGGCAAACTTTAAAAATTCAGCATGGGGTAGTGGTCCGAGAGGAAGAAGAGGATGCAGAAAGAATACCAATATCTCTAAGGTCCAGACTCAATGTGGGCATACCAGTTCAGCGCGGTGAGGAGATAGGTGTGCCACAGTGGTGTACACCGCGCCCCATACACGCTCATTGGACAACGCAACAGCGTTACGATTGGTCAGCCTGCTCTAATAGATGACATGGACGGTTGTGTAGCAGAAGATGTGTGTGGTGCTGAACGGACAGCTCTTCAAATATGGCGCAGTGTCAACTGACAGCCAATGGGAACACAGTAGCCCACACCAATCATCTGAGATGGGGCGCGGACTACAGCATGCTGTGGCACGCCTACGGGAGATCATAGACGACGCTCTTTACATCACTATCACCCTGTCACTCGCCAAAACTCAAAAATATCGCCTTAATGATTGCGGCTGATTACTGAGCAGTGTTCAGGAATCAAGCGACGGCCGATGGGCGATTTATCGGCGCAAAATCGCCCAATCACACGCCGCAACCGTGAGGCAATTTCACAGCGATTGCACCGGGGCGACCTATCGCCTTTCAGATTTCCAGGCGAGATTGCGGCGTGGGACGGTACCTTTAGAGGGCTAATGTGCCCTTTCTACATACGGCTCCCTCTCCCTTTCTACTAGGTCACAGTTGTCGTTATCCTGCTACTGCTAACTAGCTGTGTGCCCCTATTACCTGTATTTACAGGTACAAACTATACTGAATCTGCTCCCAGAGATTTACCACCATAATAATACATCAAGCGAATACGGAGTAGCCATAGTGACAGCGTTTCTTTCTTATTTATTTAGAAGCAAGCTACTATATAACCCGGAAATTAAATATACCTACAACACCATATGGACTAGAAGAACTACCACATCATAGGAGAGGAAACCCACATCCGATTCGAGTCGCCTATCAGATAAACTTACCCTATAGAACGATTATAATATAGAATTGTCATTGAATACAAACACATCTCCAATTTTTAATAATGATAAGATTATTAATGAATTTTTATAACTTTTATATATTTGTGAAGTAAACGCTATTGAGTTTTAATTGGGTTAAAGGCACAACATTATTGTCCCGAACCTAAAATTCAATAAATTAGTGTATTTTTTAACAGAAATGTGTCTCTAGTGATTTGAAGTACATCTAGAACACTACACTGTGTTCCAAATTATTATGCAAATTGGTTTTAAGTGTCATTTATTTATTTTCTTTTCCAATGAAACCCATTGATGGTATTGTGTCTCAGGGTCTTTGGATCACTGAAATCAATCTCAGATATCTGTGATAATTAGTTTGGCAGGTGAGTCCAATAAAAGGAAAACTGGGTGTTCCACAATATTACGCAGGCCACAGTTTTCAAGTAACATCGGAAAGAAAAAGGATCTCTCTGCTGCCAAAAAGCAACAAAAAGTGCAATGCCTTGGACAAGGGATGGAAACATTTCATATTGCACGAAAACTTAAGCGTGATCATCGTATTGTGAAGAGATTTGTGGCTGATTCTGAGCACAGATGTGTTCGTGCAGATAAAGGCAGAATGAGGAAGGTTTCTGCCAGGCAAGATCATCAGATTAAGAGAGCAGCTGCTAAAAAGGCCTTAGGCTGGCTTCACACTTGCAGATGCATCTGCAGCGTTTTGCAGATGCATCTGCAAGTATCAGCATGCAGACCGCGGCCGCGATCTGAAAGCTCTCATTCATTCCTATATGTGAAGCGTCCGCAGGCGGATGCCTGCTTACAGATCACACTCTCCCGCCCGCACCATGGACGCGACATCTCGCGTCCATGGTGCGGGCGGGAGAGTGTGATCTGTAAGCAGGCATCCGCCTGCGGACGCTTCACATATAGGAATGAATGAGAGCTTTCAGACCGCGGTGCGCCCTATTATAAACATAGGGGCCGCGGTCTGCATGCTGATACTTGCAGATGCATCTGCAAAACGCTGCAGATGCATCTGCAAGTGTGAAGGCAGCCTTACAAACCAGCACAGATATGTGAAGCTGCTGGTGCCTCTGGAGTCCCTCCAACCTCAAGGTGTAGGATCCTTCATAGGCCTGCTGTGGTGCATAAACCTACTATTCGGCTACCCCTAAACAGGGCTCACAAGCAGAAACAGTTGCAGTGGGTCCAGATATACTTGAAGACTAATTTTCAAACAGTCTTGTTTACTGATGAGTGCCGAGCAACCCTGGATGGTCCAGATGGATGGAGTAGTGGATGGTTGGTGGATGCCACCATGTCTCAACAAGGCTGCGACGTCAGCAAGGAGGCGGAGGAGTCATGTTTTGGGCCGGAATCATTGGGAAACAGCTGGTAGGCTCCTTTAAGGTTCCTGAAGGTGTGAAAATGACCAATGCAACGTATATAGAGTTCTGATTGAGAACTTTCTTCCATGGTACAAAAAGCATAAACATGCCTTTAGGAGCAAAATCTTCCTCATGCATGACAATGCACCATCTCATGCTACAAAGAATACCTCTGTGCCATTGACTGCTATGGGCATGAAAGGAGATAAACTCATGGTGTGGCCACCATCTTCCCCTGACCTCAACCCTATAGAGAACCTCTGGAGTATAATCAAGCAAAAGATCTATGAGGGTGGGAGGCAGTTCACATCAAAACAGCAGCTCTGGGAGGCGATTCTGACATCATGCAAAGAAATACAAGCAGAAACTCTCCAGAAACTCACAAGTTCAATGGATGCAAGAATTGTGAAGGTGATATCAAAGTAGGGTTCCTATGTTACCATGTAACTTGGCCTGTTAGGAGGTTTTGGAGTTAAATAGCTTTTTATTTCAGTGAATGTGACCTGTCAATGCTGCAAATTCAACAAATGAGCATTTTTAGTTCTTTCAAACATATCAAATGTAGAAACTCTCCTGTGCCGAATAATTTGGAACAGGGCATTTAGAGTTTTTTCTTTAATTTTGAAGATTACACTGCTATCATTGGGAGGTTTCTTCAATAAAATTTGATGTATACTCTTAGGGTACCTTTACACGCCGCAACTTTTGTTGGCGATCGGAAGCAACTGAACATGCGTGTGCACTTTTTTCATGGTTGCCTCCAAACGCTGAAGGCGCTTGTGCATGCCGCAATTGCGCCATCAACCCAACAGAACGCGGCTCCCCGGAAGTTGACACACAAACTGCGGGAAAAATCCGGTAGACTCCCGTCGCCGCTTCACACGCTGCAATCCCCAATGGACTGTGGGCGTACCTGTTCAGCGCTGCGAAAACATAGGCGTGCCAAACTTCTCTATACCGCACCCAAAAACACGATCATGGGACAAAGCAATAGCGCCCTGATTTGCCCGGGTGCGCAGGAAGGCTGGCTAATACGTGACGCAATTGTGTTGCATTTTGACAAGGAATACACGCTTGTGTTGGGGAGAAGTGTGCTTCAATTCACTCTCGAGACGCTCGTGCGTCCCACAGGAGCGGTTTGGAGCTGCACAGTGGCTTACACTACAATAGGTTTGCTATGTGTGCGTCTGTAGGTGAAGGTGGGAACATACACACAATACTTGGCACATATGTGCCTACATTGGTCCATACCATTGTCCAGCTGCCATGGCACCACTCTACTATGTGTGTTTCCACATGTTTGTGACAAATTGACTCTACCTACATGTCCCACTATAACATGTCCTGGATGAATGTGTGGTGGCCAGGTGTCCCTCTGCCCACAACAAAGCACAATGGATATGTAGACACATTTGCGCCATACACTGTAGGGCAAACGGCTTAACCTGGGTCCTGCATATTATCACACAATGTTTCATCGACCCATCAATAGCTTACAATGGTTCACATACCTCTGTGCACAGCATAAAGCTATGTGCAACTGCCCTCTATCCCCAAGTAACGACACACACACGTTTTTTTTTTATTCAAAATTAAATTATTATTATTTTTTTGTGTAACATAAACTAATCAGGTAAACAACACAAAATGTTTCTTTTTAAAAAAAAAAAGGTAACATCACCAAAATTAAATCATTTACATTCCAAAAAATAAGGAATAAAACAAAACATAGAAAAGTGTGCACCAACCCCAAAAGATGAAAAAAATAAACACCTAACTAACTAAACAATGTGCACACAATAATCAAACCACAAAATACACATGGTGCAGCCACCCTGCTGACTACACCATGCACAACATGTTCAGGCCTCACAGCACCAGCCCCACTACACCTGATGGTGCTGCCAGTCCACTACCCCAGGGCCATTAAAGTAGGAGCAGTAAGCGTCTCTACTGTCCCTGGCCTCCTGCTGATTCTGACCCTGGCTCAGCGGCTGTGGTGGCGCCACACCATGGTCAGTAGCACGCCAAGCCCCGGGACGTACCTCCCCTGTTGTGGGGTCCACTGAATCCACATAACTTGCCGGCGTGTATGATGACTGATCCCTACGACGCAGGAAGTTATGCAGCACACAGCAGGCCAGCACTACCGCATCAATAGATTCCAGTTACATATGCAGAGGCGTATGAAAAACCCGGAATGTATTTGCCATGATCCCAAACGCATTTTCAACTACACGGTGAGCCCGGGATAGCCGGTAATTGATAATGCGTCTTTCAGAAGTAAGGGTCCTCTGGGGATATGGCCGTAGTAGGTGAGCCTGAAGTGGGAACGCTTCATCCCCCACAAACGCAAAGTTGAGATGATGGCTCGTGTCTTCATTTGAGGGCAAGTTCAGCCCACCGGTCCTTAGTTCTTGCGCCAAGGAGCAGTGTGCGAACACACCCCCATCTGAGATTCGCCCGTTCATTCCAACGTCCACGTAGAGGAACTCATAGTTCGCATCCACCAGGGCCATGAGGATTATACTAAAATATCCTTTGTAATTGTAATACAAAGACCCCGAGTTTGGGGGTTTAGTGATCCTCACGTGCTTACCATCCAATGCCCCACCGCAGTTTGGAAATTGCCAGCGGCTTTCAAAGCCTCGGGCTACTTCCATCCATTGAGCGGGTGTTTCTGAAAACTGCATATAGGATGGCAGCAGACTACTCCAGATGGCCTCACACGTCTCGGGGATCAGGCGGCTCAGCAGGGACAGTGATACACGTGAAGTGTATGTGAGGTCGGTCCTTGACCGGCCTGTAGTCAGGAACCGCAAAGTTACTGCCAAACGCTCCTCAGCTAATACAGATCGACACATCACAGTGTCCTGACGGGCTATCAATGGCCGTATGCGCTCCAAAAGGAAGGTGAAAGAGTCTACGATCCTCCAGCTCACGCCACAGCTGCATGTGGCTCCGGGTGTCCCGGCGACGAAGCCAATCCCGAGCCCACACACGCCGTGGTCTGCGAGCCCGCAACCTCTCATATCTATCCTCCATCCACAATTGCTGTTCCACCAAGGCAAGAGCCACGATCACTTCTCCATCAGGGTCAAACATCATCTCATGTATCAGCACCTGGAAAAATGAAACAAAGAAACATCAGTACAATCACACATCTTCCCACATCATCTACACAAACCAACTCCTTCTATATACATCTTCTGCCAACTTACCCAACATACCCAACAGTGGTGAGCTTCCCACACACAGAGAAATCCCCTTTCCAAGGGCCCAAACAACATTGCCCTGGAAGAAAAGGAAATATGGTCACTCAACAGCCCTGGCCCTCCAACATCCCTTTTGAGATGCAAAACGTCCTAAGCGTAAGGCCATATATGTGGCCCTAATGTACATGTGTCAGCACAAGCCATGTCTGTGCATGTATGCCAAATTTAGAACATTACTTTATTATTAACCTCTTAACGACAGCTGTACGTCTCTAGACGTCGGCTGTCATTACCCGGTGTTTGAAGTGAGCTCCGGCGTGGAGCTCACTTCAAACCTCCCACATCTCAGCTGATCTCACTAACTGAGATGTGGGAGTAACAGCACCAATCGGTCCCGCCATCCGATCGGTGCTGTTAACCCCCTTAGATCCCGCCCTCAATCTCTGAGAGCGGGATCTAAGGGAGCCGGAGCGGGCAGCGCGCGCTTACCGGGCTCCAGGGAGATCTCGCGATAGTTTCGCGAGATCTCCCATGCTGACGTCATAGGCCGGGGTCCTGGCTTGACCCCGGAGCCTGTCACTGAGCATTTCCTGGTTGTGGTTGGCAGGGGCTGCCAACCACAACAGGTCCGCGATTGTGACAGATACAGAGGAGCTGCATCTACACTATGTAATAATACACATACCACAGCCTTTGTGTGTCATGCTGAATATCTGACGCCACGAAGAAGACTATTGATGACTCATCATGTTGATAACAAGTCCCTGATGTCTTGTGAAGGCTGGATACCCAGAGCCATACATCTGCTGATGCCACAAGGCCAACTCCATTTCTGATAATGGCCATCTACGTCCCAGTGTGTGTTGCTCAACGACAGTACTATGTGTCCACAAATCTGATGATCCCCGCTAATCAAGTCACACGTATCCACAAACTTGATCCTGTATGGTAATGGGAAAAACCCCAATCATAAACAATACTGTTGTTTCTTTACTAAAAATCATGCATGCATTTCCCATCACACAATATTGTATCTGGGCCACATTAATCAATCAATATAAATTCCACCACTTGGGCGTCACGTACAATACACTATTGCGTTTGCAAATGTTATGGGTGTTAAAACCAAGAAAAAACACTGATCATATTGGCACATCATTACTTACTTAATGACTCTGGGCAGCAAGTGTGTCTCACCTCGGCCCTGAGACCATTTTATATGTGAATTAACCATTAAGAATGCGGCGGCGTCTTCTAATCAACATAGGCGCCTGGGCGTGCGCAGGTGTTGCAAAGTAATGTGCCAAATTGGTGTATTTTGATTGGTGAAGATGAGGTTACATAACCCGTGTTGATGCACAACCCCTGCCTCGACTGGAATGTGCATTGAGCTAGTAGTGTCTTATCCCAAGTTCTCTGTTGGACAGACGGTACGTATGGTCACATGCATTTTTGATTATCGTTCTCATTATTTCACCTGTGGAAAAATAACATTTGTTTGTTGCTGGTTTGCGCCTGAACACAGACTTCAGGTAGCGTCATGTAGAAGTGTCGTTAAGCATCAAAATGACAAGCTTTGTCCTGTACTACACATTGTTATGTGTGAATCTTGGCCAGACAATGTGTAATGCAGAAGTATGTATTTAGCAAACGATGTGGGTATGAGATGTGTGTGTCAACCAGATTTCAAGTGACATGAGGACTGCCATTTGTGAATGATAGCCCTTCACCTAGTGACGACTATATTTCCCCAAACAATCATGTTACCGCCAGCAAGGCTTGGTCCCAGCCAACAGTACTAGCTATACACATGTTTATCGTGTGGCAGGACAGGGGATGGGCAGACAGAGTAGTGTGTGATGTATGGTGGCCATGTTTTTGAAGGCATGGCATAATTGGTTGATATTCATAATTTTTCACAGATGGCTGAGTATCACAAGTTTGTGACCCAACTCATCATGTTGTACCAAGAGCACGAATGCTTGTGGCGGGTGTCGCTGCCTGCCTACCATGATCAAGCAGCGCGGGCTGCGGCCTACGTGCCGCTGGTGGAGCTGTGTAATCGGCTCCAACCCCAAAAGACCTGGACAGCGGCGCTGGTTGCAGAGAAGATCAAAAGCCTGCGCACGTGTTCTCCCGCAGGCATAGGCAATTGATGGAGGCATGGTCCGGGGCTGGAGCTGAGGAGGTTCCTAGGCCCAATCTATGGTACTATGACCTCCTCAGCTTCACCCTGGGCGAAGAGGGGCCGCGGGGAACACAGTGCAGCTGGCGTCATCCGCAACCAGCTGTAGGCCCAGCCCAAGACCCTGCCCCGTCGCAGGAGGTGGGTAATTCTGTGGGTGTGTTTGAGTTACCCAGCATGTTTTGGGCACAGATGAGTGTTCTTGCCTGCATTTCCTCTTCACCATTGTGCATGTGTTTGACCATTGCCTTGCCCTGTTGTTTCCTATGCATGGTGTTTTAGCTCTAATGCCTTAAAAATATGTTGTTTATGATCACTTTACCTAGCAATGTGGTCTCTCAGGTGAGTATACGGCACTAGTACACTTGTTTGGCTTTTGGGACTGTCATCTCTGCTCCTGTGTGTTTTGGTGTTCTCCATGGTGTGTTTGGTGCTATGTTGGTTGGCCTATTTGTTTTTGGTAATATCAACAATGATAGACTTCATGTGGCTTCTGTTGTCTTTTTTTTTTATATTCAGGCCCCTCTGGCGCCTGGCTCCAGTGAGGAGGAGTCAGCAGCTGGCGAGGCTCTCCCATCCACATCTGCGGGAGAGCCAGTGCCCGAGACCAGTGGTGGGGGGGCTGAGCCCAGGTCCCAGCTCTGAGATTCGCCGTACAAGACCACCAGCCCCACCCAACACGGAGCTGGGTACCTGGGCGAAAGGGTCCTCCTAGATTGAGAGAGGACCCCCGACTCTGGTTTCGGGTACGTCGCCAGCGAAATGCTGGCCCTCATGGAGCCAGAGCAGCGTAACATCGCAGAGGGGGGCCATGTTTCGTGTCCTGGAGGGGGCGTAGATGGATCCCTGCGATGGGGGCCGTCCAAGCGCCCCCAGGACTAATGATGAGGAGGACACAATCTGAGAGACTCCACCTCCCCCCAGAAGATCCAGCCAAAGAGCTGTGCCCTCCAAGGGCTATTGGATCTATGAGGAGGAGGAGGGGGAGGCCCCATTGTCTGTTCCAGCAGAGGATGGGAACTTAGAGATAACTACTAGCCAATGCACAACCTTGTGCCAAATGTCACTTTTGTTAAAATTATTGGACTGGTGTTTCCCTTTGTTGTTTTTTTGATTCCTAATTATTTAAAAAAATTGGTTAATACTAATAAAATACCCTAAATTCAACAACGTCCATAGCTGTGTCAGACACCTGTGTGAGTGTGTTGGGTTATGTGGGTTTCATATAGGCTAAGTTTAAATAATCTTGCGGCCCATGCCGGCTGTGATGGTACAGTATGGTGAAATGTTTACTTGCTCACGCCATATAGGTGTAGTTCCAACATGGGCCAGTGTCTTTGTACAGAATTAATATCCACACATGTGACATGTGTGTGTTTGAAGAACGGAAGAGACAGGTGGTTTATGGCCATTTTTTAATTCAACAACATGTTGAAAAGACATTGCCATCACAAACCACAAGGCTACTTTAGCTTACGAGTAGGCAATACAGACTACCTACGGCCCCAATGTGGGACACTATAAGAAAAGAGGCCAACGTGGCCTGAACAAAAAAAAGGTGCCAACAGGGCAACTGGGGTAAGGAAAAAGGTCCAACATGGACAACAAGGTTTATCTGTGTATGGCCCCATTATTGGGGTTGGGGGAAGTGTTGAGGGCCTATGCGTGTCTGAGCTCACTGTAGGGCAACAATCATGGCACCCAGGCGGGCAAGTTTTTGCCGGCCTTCCTTATATGGCCTCTTTATCTGCTGCTGGGCCTCCTGGTGAGCCAGCAGCAGGTCTTCAAGAGTTGGTACACCTGTATGGAAAAGAAGGAGATTAGTGATGTAGCAGGGTATGTGTATGTGTTTCTTTGAGGTTAATGTAATTGATCATACGTACGCGTACGCTCATCATCACCATCACGGGTACCATCAGGAGGAGAAGGTGATGTGCTGAGAGCCCAGTCAGCCACACGTGCTCCATCTCCTTCTGCCAAACATTGTAATGAAAGTAAAAAAACAAAAAACTCTGATCCTCATGTCACAAGCACACACCAGTATTTACATTGTAAAGTTTTTATGCGTTAGCAGACACTTACCACCATATGCAGCACCTGTAGGCTCCATCTGAGGGTGTGGGGAGGACAACACACACTCTTCACTGTCTGGCCCAGGGAATGGCGGTGTCACGGGTTTGATGGCCTGGGTGGGGCCTCAGGCCCAGGGATGGTGGTTCCAGGGGTGCTGGGTGTGTGGCCTCTGGAATGTGGTGGTGGTTCCTGGGTGGTGCTGGGCTGTTGGGGCCTTTTACACAGATGGTGTGTCTGGGTGGGTGGTGCCTGGGTGGCCTGCTGGGCTAGTGGGGCCACAAGGTGGTGGTGGGGGTGGTGGCCCTGGAGTGGTGGTGTTGGGCTGGGTGGGGCCTCTGGCACAGGTGGTGGTGTCCGGTGGTGTGGCTGGTGGGGCACAGTGGTGGTGGTGTTCCAGGTGGTGATGGGCTGGGTGAGGCCTCTGGCACAGGTGGTGGTGGGTGTCCCGGGGGGCGTTGGGGAGTGTTGAGGCTCCCCAGACTCGAGTCCTCCTCATCTGTAATATCAAACAGGAGGACACAGCTATTAGACAAAAGAAACACAATATGGGTATGCCTCCTTGTGTGTGTTGCAATGTCCTGACAGCGTAAATGGTAGGCGGCAACGTTCTTGTCGCCGCATGTACTGTGGGTAGGGATCACTATGGGTTGGGACATGAGTACACCAAAAGTGGCCAAATATTTTTTAATATAAATAACACTAGGCATTGCATGTTAGCTGCTTTATTTGAAATAACTAGATCAGGCAGTACAACACAGGTGTTTGCACCATGGCTGCAATCACATACCATAGATCTTGTATTCAGTGTTCGATATTGTCCGCATTGTGTGGCTACATTTTATGTGTCACAGGTTCAGCATATGTGTGGCATGGAATAGGTCGCACATAGCGGGAGCTCCGTGACCGGGAACCAAGAAGCGGCTCTCAACACAGCCCCAGCCTCCTCCACAACAACTTGTCCCGCATCGACGGCTACCTGAGACTCCGGTGAGTGAATGGGGAAGTCCAAGACCGGATTCCGCGATCCCTCCAGACGTATCGCGGACTTCTTTGCAGCCCCCCCCAGCCTTCACACTTAGACAAAATGGCGCCGCTGTCCCCCAGAGCAGCCCGCGCCGCGCGCAGGGGACACAGCCTGCTCTGGCATCGGGTGCACCTGGCTTGTCTGCTACTGCCGATCAAGATGCCCCTGTCACAGTAGCCCTCCTCAAAGCCATGCTGGGAGAACTTAGATCGTCCCTGCAAGCAGATATGCGCAACATGATGGCAGATCTAAAGGGGGAGGTGGAGGAGCTCGGCAGCCGTACAGATAGATTGGAGCGCAAAATGGAGGAGATGGTGGCCTCACATAATGAAATATGGGACGCACATGATTCCCTGCACTCGCTTGCTACCAAAACTCAATACAAAACCCTGGATCTAGAAGATAGATCCAGGCGCAACAATGTAAAGCTGCGAGGGATCGGAGAGTATATATTAACCCCTGATCTTAAGCCCTTACTGCAGGACTTTATCATGGCAGTCCTGCCCAAAGCTGACAAGCAGACAGTGGTCATAGATAGGATCCATCGCATCCCTAAACCTGCTCACCTGGCTCCCTCTGTGCCCAGAGATGTGCTGGCACGGATACATTTTTTTGAGATTAAAGACGACTTCCTGACAGCGCTGAGGAAACAGCCCACTCTGGATGAACGTTTTGCACACATAGCAGTGTACCCGGATTTATCCCCTGGAACACTGGCGCTTCGAAGGGCCTTTGCCCCTTATACTGCCATACTAAGGGACAAGGACATTCCCTACCGCTGGGGATTCCCCACAAGGCTTTTGATCCGCAAGAATGGATCTACATTTACCTGCCTAACTCCTCCTCAAGCAGCGAAGTGTTTATCCCAATGGGGTCTGAAACCCCCTGCCTCTCCGGCCTCCGCAGGCATCAATAAACCAAACACCAAGAACACCCCCAGACCTCGCATCACCCCGGACTGGGACGTAGCCTAAAGGATCGTATTGCAGCAGGTTCCTGGTCTACCTTTTTTCCCGCCACTAATTGGTCCTCTGTGGATTGGATAATCTCCTGTTTGAGATCCCTTGACTTTTCTCCACAGAAGGATCACATTTTTGGACTTTTTTTTGTTCTATCAGCATTTTTTTTGGTACTGAGGCTTTCAGTCCAAGGCCCCTTTGGTGACTCTGTGAGAAGACTTTCTTCACCTCACCTGGGCATTCAGCTACACTGAATGCACTTTCACGTCATTGTTTACTGTTTTTTTGTCTTGTCTGTTTTCCCCCTCCCATTCCTTCCCCTCTCTTGCAGGTACTATATTAATAAGTATCACCAAAAAATTATTGTTATGATGCCAGTAAAATTTGCATTTTATCAGCAAGCTACTATAACTGTACCATGAGTGTGTCACTCACATCTGTGAATGTTAACGGTCTTAATTCGCCGTGTAAAAGGTCATTAGTCTGGCGAAAACTAATCAAAACAAATCACCAAATTCTTTGCTTACAGGAAACGCATCTTCTTGAAATTGATCATGTTAGAATGAAATGCAGTTCGTATCCGCACCAGTACTTTGCCAATAACACATCAAAAAAAGCAGGAGTGGCTGTATTTTTTAATAAATCACTATCCTTTCAACTAGTCAAAACGATTGCTGATCCCTTGGGTAGATTCTTAATAATTCTCTGCATCATCAATAATACCCCTTATACTATTGTATCAGTGTACGCACCCAATATTGGACAGTTTAAATTTTTGAGGAAACTCCTACAAATTATTGACGACATACACCATGGTTATAAACTGATTGCCGGAGATTTCAACATACCTATGTCCAAATCCTTAGACTGCACCACACCCTCGGCCTCAAGGGGAGAGATTGGCCCTCTTATTCGTTCATTCAGACTGCATGACATTTGGAGATATCTCCATTGCAATGAAAAAGATTTTACATACATGTCACCGAGGCATGGCTCCTACAGCAGGATAGATTATGTACTAGTGGATGATGTTGCTCTTCCACATTGTATCTCGACAACCATAGGCCATATCTCCTGGTCGGACCATGCCCGGTCACACTCTCCCTAGCGGGTCCCCTGGCCATCTCCCCCCCCCACACAATGGCGCCTCAACGACCAGCTTTTAACAGATCAAGCCAACTCGTCCTTCATTGAGGAATCTCTCAAAGAATTCTTCTCAATTAACGACACCAAGGACACCCAAATTGACAACTTGTGGTTTACTCATAAAGCTGTCATTCGGGGACTGTTTATAAAAATGTCAGCGACCCTTAAACGCAAATACACCAGATCTCTTCAGGAGGCCCTCACGAAGTTGGCGGATCTGGAGTCTCGCCACAAGCGAGACCCCACCACACAATTATTGGCTGAACTGTGTGCCGTTAGGCTTCAGGTACGTCAGCTCCTATTGCAAAAAACTGAGCATAACCTCAGAAAATCCAAAGCTAAATTCTACTCCATGGGAGATCGAGCGGGTGCGTTGTTAGCCAGGCGAGTCAAGAAAAAAGAAATTCAATCCAGAATTCCCTACCTATGCAACTCAAACTCTTCCCGAATCTATAACCCTATTGACATAGCAGAAGAGTTTGCCTCCTATTATTCCTCTCTTTACAACCTCCACTCAGACCCATCTGTTCCTCAGCCCTCTCAAACCACTATCTCTACTTTCCTAGACCGAGCAAACCTTCCTAAAGTTTCACCTACTCAGCTCTCCTTTTTAAATGCACCCCTTCAGGACTCTGAAATCTCTCAAATTCTCAAAGACTCTAAGAAGACGTCTGCTCCTGGTCCGGATGGCTTCTCCTTCTCTTACTATTCCCAATTTCTCCCTGTTCTAACCCCATACCTTCGACGCCTCTATGACTTTTGGTCCACCTCTGGCACCGTCAAATCAGAAGGACTTAAAGCCTCTATTGCTACCCTCCCCAAACCGGGGAAATCCCCTACTACCCCAGGTAACTTCCGCCCAATAGCTCTCCTTAACACAGATATCAAAATATATGCTAAAATCTGGGCCAACAGACTCATGGCTGTTCTCCCTTCCCTTATCCACCCTGATCAAGTCGGGTTTGTAACAGGAAGACAGACTAGAGATGGCACGAGGCGGCTGGTTGATTTGCTGGACGTGGTGGAGAGGGGCCAACTCCCCAGTGTATTCCTGTCTCTTGACGCCGAAAAAGCGTTTGACAGGGTACACTGGGGATATATACACTCCACGCTCGAACGGTTTGGCCTAACAGGTATGATCTCCCGGGCAATTATGGCACTCTACTCAAATCCCTGCGCCTGTGTTAGAGCCTCGGGATTTACTTCCCGAACGTTCCAAATAACAAATGGCACACGCCAAGGTTGCCCCCTCTCACCCATTGTGTTTGCTCTAATCATGGAGCCTCTCGCCGCCATAGTGAGGCAATCCCCTAACATTAAAGGCATTCCAGTTGGAGACACAGAATATAAAATAGGACTGTATGCAGACGATGTGGTCTTCACTTGTGTAGACCGATTGTCCTCGCTGGGTGCAATCTCCTCCCTAATAGAAGATTTTACTAATGCCTCATATTACAAACTCAATCTGACTAAATCCACACTATTTATTTATTTATTTATTATTATTTATTTATATAGCGCCATTGGGTTCCATGGCGCTTTACATGAGGATGAGGGAGACAAGAACAAGTACACTAAATCTAGGCGATCAGGACGTACAGGTACACTATTCCCAATGTTTCTCCCCCTCCCACTCCAACGCCAAATACGTTCCCTTTATCCCTTTGCCTGGACCCCGACGGGGTTCGCGTATCTGGGAATTCAACTGACTCGTCTGGCTGACATAATACGTATCAACTGCGAAAAAATTTCTGCAGACCTCAAAAAAGAAATAGAGGGGTTCTCTAAAGCCCCCTCTCGTGGATGGCGAGAATCCAGGCCGCCAAGATGCTCCTACTACCAAAATTGGTCTACTTATTTAGGTGCCTTCCCCTGTCCTTCCCAACTAAATATTTAACCCAATTTCAATCCTTAAATGATAATTTCATTTGGAATAATAAACCCCACAGAATAAATCGCCAACTAATGTCACTTCCCTATAAAAATGGAGGACTTGGCTCTCCTAGAATAACTACCTACCATAAGGCCGCATTACTTGAAGCCATTGGAGAGTGGTGGCAAGAGAATTCCTCACTCCCTCGGCTAAAAATAGAATCCCACTATGCACCTCGTTTCTCACTTAGGTTATTACTTGAAACGCATTTGCTTCACCCTCGATCCCTGGGAAACCCCCTCCGTTCCATGGTTGCAGCAACCAAATTATGGTCCGTAGAATGTCCTTTGTCCTTCCCATCTGTGGGCCAATACATCTCTTTACAAGCCGCGGCATGCGACATCCCCACCATACGTGTGTCAGCATGGCAACGCTGTGGGGTGAATAGAATAACAGATCTCTTCCACTCCCATGGAATGAAATCCTTCCCAGACTTACAAAGGCAATATCTTCTCCCCGATTCGGCTGTGTTCCCGTATTTGCAACTCCTCCGTGGCCTTCTTCGGGCCAACCCTCTATTTATAGATCCTCCTTCATTACCGGACTCTCCTATCCAGCGATTTTTCAAACCCGGAACGCGCATGAGTCATTGGCTTCCCATACTATATAAGGCTCTGATTTGTAGGGACACTAACACCAAACTGCAATATATGGTGTCATGGGAATCCTTATTGTCATTTGATGCCTCTAGTGAAGACTGGCAGTTTGCTATGCTTCATTCATCCAAATTTTCTTCTTGTATAGCCCATTTAGAGTTGTCCAAAAAAATTAAATTACAATGGTACCTAACACCGGTGAAAATGTCTAAATTTCACCTGGCCTCCTCCCCCTCTGCTGGAAAGGTTGCGGCGACAGGGGTACTGTGGCGCATGTTTGGTGGGACTGCCCCGGGTTCAGGCCTTTTGGAAGGAGGTGGAGAGAGTATTGAGCGATATTATTCCCTTTCCTTTCACGCTATCTAAGCAATTGGCAGTTTTGGGTATATCCTTGATTGACCTCCCTTTTCCCCTACAACCTATTACTGCAAACATACTAACTGCTGCCAGGCAAATCTTGGCTAAACATTGGAGAGCTCCAACAGTTCCTACCAGAGCGGAGCTCCTAGCCACAATTAATCTACATCACACCTACGAACTCATGGCAGCAAATTCTTTATCAAAAAAGAACAAGGTTATGACGTGGTGGGATCCATGGTCCCCACATACCCCCACCTGAGAAACACATGCTTCTTCTTACCATAGCTAATGTTATCTAATATTGTTTCTAAGCTGTTCCCAATTCACATTATGGATAATTTTCATGTAATGGCATTTTTCTTCTGAACTATGTAATGATGCTTATGCAATTTTCATTTATGTACGCTGCACATCCCCTTCCTTCTTTCCCACCCTCCTTCCCCTCCCCACACTGTTTGATTTTGACTTTTGTATATTTACAAACCTTTAATAAAAATTTAAATGGTTAAAAAAAAAAAAAAACATATGTGTGGCAAGGTGTCATGTGTGTGTAGTCCATGGCATTGATATGTAGTTGTCAAGTTTACCGTCAGGACTCACCTCTTTTGGCAAACACACAGGTTAAGGAGTACTATAGCCGTCAACATTTGTATGAAATGAGTTTGTCAGACACAAACATGTTGCAGTCTATCCAACATGGCGAGCCACATTGGTGACACCTCAACATGGTGGTTTAGGCCACATTATGTGGCATGTCCCAATACAACCTGACGTTAGTGTATTCTTTTGTATATGTAGGGTGCAATGTGTGTGTTTGCCATTGTCACATACACACCACGCAGCCTCGCAATCCTGGCCTGAAGATCTACAATGCGGCCTGGGCACTTATGCTTGAGGTGAGCGATCTTCTTTTGTATTTGTTTGGAGGTCCTCTCCACCCCAGTTTGTGCAGCAGGGCCCGCTGTATCCTTCTCAGGATGCTGCGTTTGCACAGCCATGAGTGCCGGTGATGGTGCTCACACCAATAGTCATGGCGGTCTGCGAGATCTATCATGAGCAGTAGCGCAATGTTGGTGCGCGCTGTGCGGTGGCCATGACTGTGCTGCTATGTGCAGGGGAGGTCCAGGCACCTGGCAGGCAGAGTGAAACCAAAACAAACGTCATGACATCATCACGCACACTAGAAACGCCAAACAACATTGGGGACACTAACAAGGTAGGCGGACGCGGGGCGGGAGATGCGTAGTAAACACATCCGCGTAAACTAATTCAATGACCATTGCAGTGCGTGGCCTATGCCACTCATGTGCGATGTGTACGCCAATAAATGAACTGTCATGTGTGCCAGTATAATGTACACAGTACATCTGGCTAAACACGCACCAACATTATCTTGCGCTAATGAATGGGCGCGTAATTGAACTTCTATATTGGATGGTTGTGTAGGTGCAGATGTGTGTGGTTCTGACGTGACAGCTCAGCCAAGATGGCGCCCTGTGAAGGGACAGCCAATGGTAACACAGTAGCCCCCACTAATCATCGCTGAGGGGGGGCGGTCCCCAGCTTGCTGTGGCACGCCCCGGGGAAATCAGTAGGCAACGCTGATTCCATCCCTATCGCCCCTTCACATGCCAAAACCAGGGAAATTCACCTTTAGGGTTGCGTCTGGTTTTGGAGCAGTGTTCTGAAATCGCAACTGGGCGCAACTTTCAAAAACACCACCGGATTCCCCAAATACACGCCGCAATTTCGTAGCAATTTCACAGGGACGGTGACGGGGCTCCGGATTGCCTCTCAGTTTTCACACCACAGTTGCGGCGTGTAAAGGTACCCTAATGCAATTCAACAGTTTATTTTATTCAAGTTCAGCATATTTCAGCATTGCAAAGTGTCGCTGTTTCTATTATTGTAGTTATAATCATGTGCAACAACCTGTGATGGCAGCTACATATGTTGTGTGCATTGGGTCACATTGAAACCATGGTTCCGACAAGGATTATTGGCTTTGCCTTGTGTGCTAGCAGCGTTTCCCTGTCTGCTCTGGGAAAGCGGACACCAGGCAGCCTTATGTGTGACCTAGTTACCACGATCAACATCGGGTAGCCAGGGGCTGCGTCACCAGCGGCGGTGCTCAGACATCTCCGCTTCACTGAAAAAAGCTAAGTATTTAGCGGAGACCCGCTAAATACTAGAAGCAGAGATGTGGGAACAATGCCAATTGGTTAAGACAAGAAGCATTTAAAATATAATATATGCATGGCTAAATTATTGAGGGTCCAATCACAGTCCCAGAATTAGAATATTAAACTGGAAGGCCGGTCTAGAAATCTGACCTCCAGGCTGAGCCTATAACTTGGGGCCTCTACAAAGTTCATTGTTCACACATTGAGGGCAGCCAAGCTGATGTGATCCATATTTCATCCTTCTTCAAGAAACACAATACAGGCTGCAAAGTTTCTATATTCCTGTAAGTTTCTCCATTTTATTTTAAAATAGTTCCTTGCATATGTCTATGTCACTTTTTATTTCCATTTTCTATATCTTTTTATTTAATCACTGTAACTTTTCTATTAAAGCTTAAACTTTAATAAGTGTGAACCTTGTATACTCTAAAAGAACCCATAATCCTAGAGAGTGTGCGATCCTGTTGATTCTCTGATAAGTCTTAGTTTAGGGGACTCATCGCCCCTTTATGTTCGGTGAGTGGTGGCAGCGTGTGTGACGCGGGGTGCGTGATAGGACAGAGGTTGAGTGCTGGACTGAGTGAGAGGAGATAGATTAACCCTTGCAGGCACAACCCCAGATCATGTGCTGAGAAGCGGGTACATGACAGTATTCAAGACTGGAAAAACTGATTTCTCAACCTAGCGATCATTTACTACCTATTCCATAGAGAGATGAAGAGATGATACATTTTGTTGATGGAAGTCCTTTTCTTTATAGCAATCCAACAGGTCAGGGGATCAGCTGTGCCCTTAACTCAATGTCACTTATGTTTCCATGTTCCACATTACTGGGGACATATAAAGGACAGCATCAGGTCCACCTCATTTTTGATAATGATCCAGGCTGGGTGGAGATCCTCTGGTACTCGGTGGCATGAGGTCATTTGCCAGACATCCAATATGGTGACTGGCAGTTTAGAAAACATTGTCCTCATCACTGTGTCCAACTGATAGGACAACCAGTCATTAACAAGGGGAAATTATATCCAGTGTTGGCCGATTTAATGAGAATCTTTGTGTCAGGGCTACGCTCCAAAAGTCTGGTTACAGCTTCACGAATGTGCCACAGTCTTTTAATGTAAAGGCCTAATGGATAGGTGGCAAAATGAGCCGAGCAGGTGAAGACGATCACCATTCCTTTCCGAACTCCCAGTCCATCCAGCTCTGTAGCGATGTAATGTAAGTCCTTGACTCCTGTACGCTCCATACGTAGAGGCTTCTGATGGGCTCTCCAGTGCAGTAGATAGTTATACTCTGAATCTGTGGCCAATAATGGGCCTGGGTGGTGAGGCACGTGGAGGTCTATTTGCTTGAGAGCTGTAGAAAATCATGTTTAACAAAATTACTAATTAACACAGCAAGACTATATTTTAATATTAGCAAAGAGGATAACAGCAGGTCAGAGCAAAGCATGGGGCCCTATGGGAGACGCATTGGTTAACGCATGGCACTTACAGGCACCTGCGTTACCCCATATGCGTTTTTGGTGAAAAAATGACTAAGTCCAAAAATTTCCCAAAAACATCTAGGACCTCTGGGGACACTATTGGGACCCTTAGAAAAACTGATCCGTTTTTATAAGGGCTTAAAAAAGCGCATGGGCATGTGTGACCCTGACCTCTGTGAATAATATTACATAAACTCAAGTGAGAGGTAAGTGCAGGACCTGCAGAGTCTGTGTGATTGGGAAATTAGTCATCCATGATAAACTCTTGACACTCTGCGAAAGAAGGCCAAAATACGACACTAGAAGTCCCAGAGACGGGTCATTTGACCTTTTTACCATTGAAAACCAAGGATCCTTTAAATTCCCGGACTTCTAGTGTTAATGTTCCCTGGAGGAAAAGTACTGAAACCAAGGCGAGTCTGTCTAATAATGTGCGCTACCTCCTACTTGAGTATCTGTTTGCATTACTTTTATATGAAAGCTTTTTTTATGTTTTAAAGAAAAAGAAATACTAAGGCTGGGGTCACATTGGGTCACATTGGGTCACCTTTGCAATGCACAGTCCAGTTACCGCATTATCCATTTCCGGATGCGGTATTGGACAGTGCCTCCATGCTATCATTTGATAGTAAAGTTGGCGCCCTCATTCCAGATCTGGATGCATTAATGCATCCGGTTTTGGAATGTGGAATTGTGCAGTAAAAAAAAACGCATCCGTATCCGGATCCGGTACCAATGTACGTTGCGGTACCGGATCCGCTTCCCATAGGCGCCCATTGTAAAAAAAAAACGGATTCGTTTTTTCTACCGCTCTGAATAATGCAGCCTGCATGATTTTACTGCCGGCTGCAGATCAGGATGCATAACCGGATTGATATAAAGGCAACCCAGTTTTATAATGGGCGCCTATGGGCTGCGGATCTGGATCCGCTTTTGAGCATTCTTAATGCTCACAACCGGACCAGGATCTGCAATCCAAACCACAAATGTGACCCTAGTTTAAGGCTGGGGTCACACCTGTGTTTTTTTTTTCAAATCCTGATCCGGGTTTTGAGCTTTTAAAGCTCAAACTGGAGCTGGAAACGCTCCTCATAGGAGCCCATTATAGTAACGGAGCAGGAAACGCTCCTCATAGGAGCCCATTATAGTAACCGGAGCAGGAAACGCTCCTCATAGGAGCCCATTATAGTAACCGGAGCAGGAAACGCTCCTCATAGGAGCCCATTATGTAACCGGAGCAGGAAACGCTCTCATAGGAGCCATTATGGTAACGTATGCTTGCCGGCTCCAGATCTGTAGCCTGCGTGAAAAAATGCTGGCTGCAGTTTCAGGGGCGGTTATAGCCTCCGCAATGCGGTAACCGGATTGCTCCGGATGTGTAATCCTGAGCAATGTGGTTACCATATACTTTGCAAAGTGTTGACAGTGTAAAAAAGAAAGCTAAAATATTAATAATAATTGTGGCCATCATGTCTCTAGGGGGTTCCCACCCCCCCTAGAGACATGTTGCCCACTCAGGTGGGCATGTAATGTGTTAATTACTCATGTACAGTAAGCCGGCTCCTGTCGGCTCTGTACAATTTTGTGAATGAAGCCGCGGCTCCACTGACAGCTGTGCGCATACTATACGTAATGTATGTATGGTGTGTGCGCTGTTCCGAGGTCCTGTAGGCTTTTACAGTAGATCTATAGCGGTGCGCTGCCCACAGACCTAATGTTACACCTTTCAGGACCAAGGACAGGTTCTCATACACTACGCACATTACGTACTGTATCTCCTCTACTGTGAGGAGCCGCCACGTTCATTCATAAAATTCACATAGCCGACAATAGCCGGCCATACTATACTGACTATATTAACCCCTCTCATGCCCACCTGAGTGGACAGCATGTCTCTAGGGAGGGTGGGCACAGCTATTATTAACAGGTAACCCTTTGTTCATCCCAGCGGCTGCTGCAGGCATACACATATGCCTTGCGATAGCTGCATGGGTTCCCACAGGAGCCCCTTATAGCAATCCCCACTGTGAAAACTGCAACATGCTTGATTTTTACCGTAGGCTGCAGATCCACAAGCGGTAACTGGATTGCATGTGGTACAATCCGGTTACTATAATGGGCTCCTATGGGGAGCGGTTCCTGATCTGGTTTTGAGCTTTTTGACAGCTCAAAACCAGATCAGGATTTCAAAATTGTGCCGCAAGTGTGACCCCAGCCTAAATGTTGCGAAGATTACAATACTCACCAATCAGTAGAAAGTGTACAGGCCTTTGCTGTGTCAGCTTCTTTGTATAGGCCTCTGCTTTTGTACAGGCCTTTGCTGTATTCAGGTCTGCTTTCTACTGACCTTTGCTTTGTACAGGCCTTTTCTGTATTCAGGCCTTTGTTTTGTAAAGGCCTTTGCTGTATTCAGACCTTTGCGTTGTACAGGCCTTTGCTTTCTACTGACCTTTGCTTTGTACAGGCCTTTGCTGTGAATGACTTCAGCAAATCTGCGGCCACAGGACATCACTATTCCCTCACACTGCTCAGGGGGGGATTTTGCTCCACTCTTCTTTCAGTCTCTCTCTCTGCTCTGGGGGGATTTTGCTCCACTCTTCCTCTAGTCTCTTCCACAGTTCTGTGACTCTTGTGGGTTTCTTGGCCGTAACTTTGTCACCAAGGATTTTCCACAGGTTTTCTATTGGATTTAGATCAGGACTCTGGGCTGAGGCCATTTCATTGTTTCAATGTTTTCTGTGTTCAATGACCTGCTTTTCACGTGTACAACACGTAACTTTTAACATGGATCTGTACATAATGTATATACATTGTACAAAAATTTTGCCGTCGCTCCACCCACTACTGCCTGTTTGAAATCAACTTTTACTTGAAGCAATATTCTCTAGTATACGTGTGCAGTGATTATAGACACCATAAGAGCTTACAGTCTACAATGAGGTGGGAGTGACACAAAGTGTAGGTGTTTATTTACAGTGATGATATAGTCAACTTGAGGAGATGGGGAATAGATAAGAGCCTAATGAGTGGCCACCAGCCATTCTATGTAATGTATTTTGTGTCTGGTGGAGTGGAAAGGCTATGTCTGAGTGACTTTAGGCCGCCCTAAAGAGATGTGTTTTTAGGGAGTGCTTGAAACTATGTAAGTTGTGAGTAGACCTAATTTCTTGGGGTAGAGCATTCCAGAGAATTGGTGCAGCTCGGGAGAAGTCTTGGAGTCAGGAGTGGGAGGTTCAGATTAATGCAGAAGTGAGTCTAAAGTGACTTCCAGAGTGAAGAGGACAGGTGGGGTGATAGACAGAGAGAGGGAGGAGTGTAGGGGGTGCTGCATGTGAGACGGGGGGGTGATAGGATGAGGAAGTAGGGGGTGCTGCTCTGTGAAGAGAACGGGTGGGGTGATAGACAGAGATGAGGGAGGGGATGTAGGGGGGTGCTGTACTGTGAAGAGAACGGGTGGGGTGATAGACAGAGATGAGGGAGGAGATGTAGGGGGGCGCTGCACTGTGAAGAACGGTGGGGATAACGGTAGGGGGGTGTAGGGGGTGCTGCATGTGAGAGAAAGGGGTGATAGAGAGTGAGGGAGGAGATGTAGGGGGGTGCTGCACTGTGAAGAGAACGGGTGGGGTGATAGACAGAGATGAGGGAGGGGATGTAGGGGGGTGCAGCACTGTGAAGAACTTTGTGGGCGAGAACAAGCAGTTTGAACTGGATCTTATATAGTAAGGCAGCCAGTGCAATAACTGGCACAGAGCAGAGGCATCTGAGTAATGGTTAGCCAGATAGGTGACCCTAGCTGCAGCATTAAGGATGGACTGGAGAGGAGAAAGAGTAATGAGGGGGAGGCCAATTAATAGAAAAATACAATATTCAAGGCGGGAATGGATTAGGGCCACAATGAGGGTTTTTGTTGTTTCCAGGGTGAGAAAGGGGCAGATTCTAAAATGTTCTTCAGGTGCAAGCGGCAAGAGCGGGAGATTGTATATAAGGGGTGAAGGAAAGATGAATCTGAGTCACACATAACACCCAGACAGCGAGCCTGCTGCCTAGGCGTTATCATGGTGACACACACCGAGAGAGATGTCAGATTTAGGGAGGTTAGTGGATGGGGGGAGCAGAAGGAGTTCAGTTTTGTAAAGATTGAGTTTTAGTTAGAGAGCAGATCCCTTTTGGACCATTTATAAATCTTCATCTTAGGCTATTTTCACATTCACATTTGATTGACAATTTTGTTGCTTTATAATAAGAATAAAAATTTTCAAGATGGCAGAGCTGGATCCCTCATTTAGTCCTTATTTATCACATCACTTATAACTTTCCACTCCCGCCTCAGTCCACCGGCTTCTTGCACCTTCTCGCCCTACTACCTGCACCAGTGACCCTATTCCCTCACATCTCCTTCCATCCCTTTCCCCAGCTGTCAAAAATCACCTAACCAAATATTTAATCTTTCTCCTCCTTCTTCAAACACACCAGCATTCATCCATTATTAACAAATCCATGCCTCGCCCAGAACTCTGCTCCTAACTACAGACCTAATCTCCCCTTCATCTCTAACCTCCTGGAACGCTTGTTCCACTCCCGTCTGATCCGCTATCTCTCTGACAATTCTCTTCTTGACCCTCTACAATCCGGCTTCCGCTCCTTACATTCTACTGAAACTGCCCTCACTAAAGTCTCTAATGATCTACTAACAGCTAAATCTGAAGGTCCCTTTACACGCCGCTATGGAAGGTTAGAAACCACCGGGTGTCGGAGACAATTGTAACTTATACCTTCAAAACACAGTGAGGTAGCGGCGTGTAAATCAGGTTGTTGCCACCGGTCTCTGTCGACACTTGTCTTTCAGCCTTGCTCAAAAACAAGTAGGTATAAACCTTATGGTAGCGGTGTGTAATCGAGGAGCAGGAAGGTATTTTCGTCACGTAGTTAACTTCCTGGGGCGTGACACAGCCTCCGGGATACCGCGCCCATCAGCGATCATTGGTGGAAGATCCTGCATTACGATTGGTAGTCGCTGCACAGGGCGGCATATTTAAGGAGCTGACCAGTCACACTACACAATTGCTCGAGCGTCATGTATTAGCCAGCCTTCCTGCGCTGGCTGGCCAATCACGATGCTATAGCATTGTCCAATCACCGTACGTGCATCTCGTAATCCACAATTCTGTCACGCCTATGTGTTGTCCCTGCTGCCCCAGTCCTCCCATATTCCCTTGTGGTAGCGGCGTGTAAATGAGGGAAGGTGCTCTACAGAAGGTAACTTGTGGCACCCGGCGGTGCTTCCAGGGATAGAAAAAACCTTCTGTAGAGCACCTTGTAGCGGCGTGTAAATGATGTATCGGGTACCGTTAGGAACCGTTGAAACATGCTCGTGCACGTGAGACACCCGGTGGTTTCTAACCTTCTGTAGCGGCGTGTAAAGGTACCATAAAGGTACTGTCACACACGTCAATATTGCTAGGCAATTTCACTTGCAATTTGCTGGTTGCAGTGAAATCATGGACACATTGTTACATTTGTACACAGCAACAAGATAGAACAATGTGTCCATGATTTCAGTGCAACCAGCAAATATTGCCGTGCTGCGTGAAGGTACCTTTAAGGTCACTACTCCCTGTTGATCCTCCTGGATCTCTCTGCTGCATTCGATACTGTGGATCACCAGCTCCTTCTCTCTATGCTCTGCCCTATCGGGGTTAAGGACACGGCTCTCTCCTGGTTCTCCTCCTACCTGTCTGACCGCTCCTTATCTGTATCTTTCGCCGGCTCCACTTCCTCTCCTCTTCCTCCTCACAGTTGGGGTCCCTCAGGGTTCAGTCCTAGGTCCCCTTCTCTTCTCTCTATACACGGCCCCTATTGGACAAACTATCAGTAGGTTTGGTTTTCAGCACCATCTCTATGCTGATGACCCCCAGTTATACTCCTCTTCTCCTGCCATCACCCCCACGTTACTACACAATACCAGTGATTGTCTGTCTGCTGTCTCTAACATCATGTCTTCTCTCTACCTTAGGCTAGGGTCACACTTGGCTGCGTTTCTGATGTGAGGTCTGGAGCAGCTTTAAAAAACGCAAGCAAAAACACATGCAAAAACGCATGGTACCACTTAGTGCCACGCTTTTTTGCATGCGTTTCCCATAGGGCCCCATGTTACAAAAATGCATGCGTTTTTGACAATCACCAAAAAAACACCAAAAAATGCAGCATGATGCATTTTTTTGGTTCTGAGCCAAAAAACGCATGGTACTTTGGCCATGCGTTTTTTGCATCGAGTCCTATGGATGTGTTTTTCCATGCATTTTTCACAAAAGACAAGTGTGAAAAACACATGGAAAAAACGCATCCACGACGCCAATGTGACCCTAGCCTTAAACTGAATTTGTAAAAAAACTGAACTTCTCGTGTTCCTCCCTCTCCTAATCTTCCGAAATCTAATATTTCCATTGCTGTATGTGGTTCTCCTCAGCAGCCGCCCGCTGTCTTGGGGTTATATGTGACCCAGATCGCTCCTTTACTCCCCACATCCGGTCTCTCGCTCGCTCATGTCACCTACACCTCAAAAACATCTCTAGAAGTCAACCCTTTCTTACTGTTGATTCTGCAAAAACTCTAACTGTTGCCCTTATTCATTCTCACCTGGATTACTGCAATTCTCTATTAATCAGTCTCCCTCGCCAATCCATCCTCAATATAGCAGCCAGGATTATATTCCTCTCCAAGCAATTCACAGATGCCTCTATCCTGTGCCGGTCATTGCACTGGCTCCTCGTCCGCTATAGAGTAAAATATAAAATTATCATTCACCCACAAAGTCCTCCACAGTTCTGCTCCGCCCTACATCTCCTCCTCATCTCTGTCTATCGCCCTACACGTGCCCTCCGCTCCGCAAGTCAACTGAGACTGACATCAGCTACAATCCGAACCTCACACTCCCGTCTCCCGGACTTCTCATGAGCTGCACCAATTCTCTGGAACGGATTACCAAAAACAATTCAATTAATTCCAAATATCTATAGCTTTAAGCGAGCATTAAATACACATCTCTTTAGATTAGCCTATCACCTCACCTCATCTATGTAAGTATTCCCATTCTGTCCTTCTCCAAATCTGGCCTCTTCTATCATCTTTCTACAGCCCCCATGCATTTTATAGTACTTTATCTGTGTTTGTACAGATCCTGACTGGTGACCGGTTCATACAGCGTTATATGAATCCCCCATGTATTATATTGATGGCCGGACCATGTATGACGGCATTTGTTACTGTAACTTTTTGTGTCTCCCCTATTTCCTCATAGATTGTAAGCTCTTGTGAGCAGGGACCTCACTCCTCATGGACTCAGTGATGGATGTAGTTATTTATTGCTTGTCTCATATGGTCTGTATTGTATTATATTTGTATTGTCTCATATTGTAGTGTATTTTAATATATATTATTGTATCATATATCCTCTGAACTGTAAAGTGCTGCAGAATATGTTGGCGCTATATAAATTAAAATTATTATTATTATTACTATAGAATTGTTACGAGTGTAACACTGTGGTTTTTGCAATGCTCCCCTCCCTCCACCTGGCAGAGAGACATACCGCCGCAGCCACCAACATGTTTCTCCGGTTCCTGCTCCGGTTCCCGCTATGGCTCTCAGGGCCTGCATACATCGTTCATGTCTCCTGGCTACTCTGCACTCCCTGCTCCTTAAAGTGGCAGTTCGAATTGTCTGGAAGTGTCCCCAGCCTATGGTTTGGAGGCACTAGCTATTTAGGGCACCCTCCCCTGTGGGAAGTGCCTCAACATTGTTAGATACAAGTCGGTTCTGTGTATACTAGTAATATTGCCCAGTCCCTTTCGGTGTCTCAGTACCTGTGACCTTATCTGTACCTGATCCTGTACCCCAGCCTGTGTTTCAGTACCTGTCCTGTCTGTGTGCCCAAACCCATCTTATTTGTGTTCCTGCCTATACCTGCCATCCTGTCTGCAAAAGAACCCAAACTTGCCTTGTCTGTACCTAAACCTGATTAGATTCTGTCTGAATCTACACCTTTACCCAAACCTGTCAAGTCTGTGGCTCCAACTCCATCTCATCTGCTGCTGTTCGGGTCAGCTATGGTGGACCTGGCATTGATACCTGGTGGCTACCTGTAGTACAAACCTAACCTCACCACCAGAGGCGCTAGAGAATACCAGGAATCGCCATAGTCATGCCCCTCAAGGGTAAAACTGCTCTCTATAGCTCAATGGATCCATACGCCCATCTCGGCCATAATAGTCACAGCCGCTCCAGCCGTATTAGTCAGCATTTAACATTGAGCCAAAGCCGGATGTCCAGACACAGATGTGGCTCCATCCTCTTCATTGTGATAATGGAATGTAAGAAAACTATATATCATTGTAACCACTTTTGCTTCTTACTTGGTACAATCCACACCAGATATTCCCACCAGACTCGGAGTGTGGAGTCTCCAAACATGTAGACCATCTTTCCAGAAAGACATTTGGCCACTTTCTTGGCATCGGTGAAGTGTTGATTAGAACAGACGAGGGAGGTCCAGACGTCCTGGTAATAGAATCCTGATGGGTTTGGGTTATTAAGTCCGGATGTGCAAGGTTTTATAACTGTAAACATGGAAATAATAGTATTATTATTAGCCTGATAGTGAATGTGCTTAATACTTCAGCTTTAATATTTAGATTAATAGACAGATAAAAGTACAGGTTATACTGTAAAATCAGCATAATGACCATAATCAGTCCTACTTTCCTCCCATGCAAAGTTTGAGCTGATTAAGTCTATACTTAAATTAAACCTGTTAAAGTAAAGGTGTGGCCATAATGGCCGAGTTATACTGATTTAATGGACACTTGTAGTGGAAGAATCAGTAGCCTGGTTCTTGTTTAATCTACCATTTGCCAGCAAAATGGCACCAGAGGGAGCACATGTTTATATTACCATCCGTCAGTCTCCAGCAAAATGGCACCAGTGGGAGCACATGTTTATATTACCATCCGTCAGTCTCCAGCAAAATGGCACCAGAGGGAGCACATGTTTATATTACCATCCGTGAGTCTCCAGCAAAATGGCACCAGTGGGAGCACATGTTTATATTACCATCCGTGAGTCTCCAGCAAAATGGCACCAGTGGGAGCACATGTTTATATTACCATCCGTGAGTCTCCAGCAAAATGGCACCAGAGGGAGCACATGTTTATATTACCATCCGTGAGTCTCCAGCAAAATGGCACCAGTGGGAGCACATGTTTATATTACCATCCGTCAGTCTCCAGTAAAATGGCACCAGAGGGAGCACATGTTTATATTACCATCCGTCAGTCTCCAGTAAAATGGCACCAGAGGGAGCACATGTTTATATTACCATCCGTGAGTCTCCAGCAAAATGGCACCAGTGGGAGCACATGTTTATATTACCATCCGTGAGTCTCCAGCAAAATGGCACCAGAGGGAGCACATGTTTATATTACCATCCGTCAGTCTCCAGTAAAATGGCACCAGAGGGAGCACATGTTTATATTACCATCCGTCAGTCTCCAGCAAAATGGCACCAGAGGGAGCACATGTTTATATTACCATCCGTGAGTCTCCAGCAAAATGGCACCAGAGGGAGCACATGTTTATATTACCATCCGTGAGTCTCCAGCAAAATGGCACCAGAGGGAGCACATGTTTATATTACCATCCGTCAGTCTCCAGTAAAATGGCACCAGAAGGAGCACATGTTTATATTACCATCCGTCAGTCTCCAGCAAAATGGCACCAGTGGCAGTGCATACGCAGATGGGGAATTAGGCTCAATGTTGAGCTGAGCATTTGGCACCACCGGAGGAACGCTAGGAGATGAATGTTTGCAAGCACTGTCTATGGCAGGGACCTCCAACTCCAGTTCTCAAGGGCTGTAGACATGTCAGGTTTCAGGATCTCCTTAGTATTAGTGTCATCACCAGTGCAGATGATTCAATTATCACCTGTGCAATACTAAGGAGATCCTGAAAACCTGACCTGTTTGCAGCCCTCAAGGTCTGGAGTTGGAGATCCCTGGTCTACGGTAAAGGCTGTGCTAGCAAAGCTTTTAAAATGATGAGGCACATACAAATGCAGCAGGGGCCACCGCAGAGCTGAAGACACGACCCACAGTCCCGGCCTACAGTCTTACAATGATGCACAAAGTGTCTGTATTACCAAAACATCTA